>WOGO01009779.1:0-10064 GCA_015342085.1 Leptinotarsa defecta | reverse complement strand
CCGGCGTGAATGGGGACAGGAGTTATATAATCCACTATAACACTCCCACGTGGACATACGGTCCACCCCGGCTTCCAACCGGCGTGAATGGGAGTGCTGTTTCTTTACAACACTTATAAACGTTCACAAATAACTTTTAAATTAATGCTAGCACGTTCTTTAACGGCAGACATGCACAACACAAACTGAGCTTCGTCCCCAACAATGTCGTCCGCGTGCCTTCTTTGTGGACGGTCGCTGTCAACACATCCGTCCACCACCACATCAGGAACGAAACTGAAACCAATATTAGTATTCACATTGGAAACAATCTGTGCTATGGAATCCTTCTGTTGATTCATCAACCAAAATGTGGCTGGCTATATTAAAACTTACATCACTTTTAAAATCCGATGTTTTCGAAAGGCAACACAATGGAGATACCACCTTCAGACGAGGAGAATACCATCGTTTTGATAGATTCATGTCTACAAGCCAAAAGAACAAAATGCAAGAGTTATATGAGGTCCTACCTCACTGACGGAAAAGACGGCACATTACACATTTGAGAAATTGAAAACTTAACTTTTCCAGTAATCACAACACAACAGCAAGCCACTCTACTTGTATGGTCTAACTAAAAGTGCATAAAAAGTTACATTAGGAAATCAACTCATCCATTTCTAAGTAAATACCGTACCCCAACGTTTTCTTCGCAGATATATTTCAGATCATTCAGAGTAAGGAATCCAAAGAGATGGAAAAAAAAGATTACTGAGAGAAGAAATGATGAATTTACTGAAATGTTGTGGCCAGAATTTCCACTTTCAGCCGAGGAAAAACTCTTTAGAAGCAAGAAGTGTCCATATATACAGGGCGTTTCATCGAAAACTTGACCCCCCCTGTAAGTCAGAAAAGGACGTGTAATTGGAAATTTCCAAAAACACGGCAATTTTAATTTCTAAGACTGATTCTGATATGGAAATCATACCCGAAACTTCACCCCCCTACGGTCAGCAACTAATCCTTATTTTTTTCAGTGGCATTGGGGGTCGAGTGATACATAAATACAGAAAATTCCCTGTCGCTCATTTTATTGAGGAAATCAATGGCAACACAATCAACGAATTAAGTGTTCAAAATTACCTTCATTCAGTTCCATAAAATAATACAGTCTACTTTCGAAAGCGAAATACGAAATTGTGTATCATTTGTAATTGAAATCTATACTGATATTATAAATGTGAAAATTTGTGAGGATGGATGTTTGTGGCTCTTTAACGCCCAAACGACTGAACGGATTTAGATGAAACATAAATACAGTTTATACCTCAGAATAACATAATATGCTACAATTTAAACAGATTTTGTGTAATTTTGGTCGTCCTTCAGAAATGCAAATCAGTACTATTTTTCAGATTCGGTGGAGAATTATTATCTGGGGGCTGATTCTTCAATTTGTTTTTGGTCTGTTAACAATTAGATGGAAAGTGGGTCGTAATATTCTCCAGTGCTTTGGTAATAAAGTAGAAATACTACTTGGTTACGCCTTCAAAGGTGCTGAATTCGCTTATGGATCAATTTTGATAGAAAAAAATGTTTTTGCTTTTAAGGTAAATTAAATAATTGTGTGCCATGGGAGCTGCTGTGACTCCTGTAAAGGAGCCACAGCAACTTATGCCCACCTTCATGAAAAATGATGACTTTTTCTCATTTCAGGCCCTGTCAACAATATACTTTATTAGTTTTATGGTGAATATTTTGTACTACTATGGTATTATGCAAAAAGTAATTGGTGTTATTGGAGATTTTTTGCAATGGATTATGGGAACGTCTATATGTGAAAGTGTCAATAGTGCAGCAAACATTTTCTTGGGAATGGTGAGTCGAATTTAGGATTGTTACAGTTATGATGTTAACAAGAAAGTGTTATTTCTTTTTTCTCAACCTAGACTCGTTTTATCTTACTAAAAATCTAGAAACATTTATTCCTTCCAAAGTATCTACACCGTAGATTCTGGTAAACGCTTTCCGGGAAACAACAACCTTCTTGTAATGCAAGATACTTTAAAATGGTTAGTCTCGCAGATGGAATCCCAGCGAGGTTATTATAATAATTGAAAGGATGACCTGTGTTTTTGTGGATTTCAGAGCTTTGAAAATAATGCCCCTGCCTTCTCTAGCTCGACCAATTTCTTAGAAACCGCTGGGTTTTTTGTTGTTGATTAACTGCTTGAAGTGTAAAGTGTAGAAGATTTTTGAATATTATCTGCAATTGGTCTTTAGACATTATAACTTATTCATGATAATGGTTGTATATATAGTACCACTGAGTCACTTGAAACTTATGAATAATATTTCTTTCATTCAGATCGCAATAAATTTGGTAGTGGAAAATGTTTTCTATCATTCATGTAATACTTATGTTAGTGAAGAAAATTATACAACTCCACAACGGAAATAATTTTATGTAAGAATAGTGAAACAATAGTTCAAAATCGTTCATCTCGTTTCAAGTCAAACTATATCGGAGTTATATTTTCTGCAGAGTCAGTCTTTGAAAAGTCATTTATATACTGTCTGGATCATTTGTGTATTGGAAATAGTTTACAATTTGGTACTCAGAAAGATCTTTGGTGAAAGAAAGAATAATCTTTGGTGATGACCAAAGAAAATTTCTTCACGTCATACAAATGTGAAAATTGATTTATTCCCCAACCAAAAAAATGTACTTACAATCATTATTTGATCACCTCTAATCTTTGGTCAGTTTTTTTTGCAGCGAAGACCTCTAACACTTTCCTCAATAACTACTATTATTATCAATCCAGATTGATGGGATAGATGTTTATTTGAATAACTAGGATGAATCGAATAACATCACGTAGATTTGAGGAATATAGCTAATAATCATCGAGGAGTAATATCTATATGATATTTTAATACAGTACTGAATAATAACGTTCAATATACGAAGGGATCGTTCTATTATGTACAAAAAAGCGTACTGACTGTCATATGTGCAATCAGTTTCTTCCTCAATGAAAGCTATCGATACTGTGTTCTTGATAATATGTTGAACTTTCTATATGATCAGAATAACAATATCGTATCCGGCCACATTTTCTCCTAATTTTAATTCCGTATCATATGTGCAAAAAATCCAAATGTAACTAAGGAAACTATTATGAAACATATGAAGAAAACAATTACTCCCAGTGATTTTTGTAAACTCTTTGTGTGTTTTTCCGTTAACCAGCTACCGCACCCCTACGAACGACAAGTCTCAAAAGTCGAGATTTTACCTTTTAACGTGTGATTCCTAACATGTAATACTGAAATGATTTTTGATCAAGTATGTTTATCAAATACTTTATTCACATATATTTTCAACATTCATATCAACAGAGAGAATATAGAAATGACTCGTAATACAAAAAGTTTATGTAAAGTTTATCTTTGCTACTGATGAATTATAATGGCGATTCAAATAGGCGGTGACCTGAATTGAATTTTATTTATAATCCGAATAATTTCGTCACTGTCACTCTCAGATGTTCTATTTCTTTTTCGTTTCATCTATCGTCACTAACTAGCGACTAATCTGCTTTGAGTTAAAAGTTCTCAGAAATTAATCACTGGATTTTTTACTGAATTTTTGAGTTCCGTTTGATTTCCATGAAATTTCTGAAAAGGATATTAAGATTTTCGTACTATTTTCAGACTGAAGCACCTTTACTAATTTCTCCGTATCTGAGGGATCTAACAGACTCAGAACTTTTCTCCATAATGACATCTGGTTTTGCGACAGTTTCCGGTGAGTATTTTTTGACAAAGTTCGAGATATTCAATTTGATAGAATATATACCCAACATATGTGTGAATGTTTGTTTGAAGGTGGTTGACAATGTTTCATGGTGCATTTAATTAGTTCGGACTTCCATTGTCTAATATGATATAAATTGATTTGGAATCCCTGAAAGAATCTGTAAAAAAATTAAAAGAATAGCTGAAAAAACAATTTTATTGAGCAAATAACTTAAATTACAATGAAACAACATACAAGCAACAACAAAAAAAAATAACAAAATTGGGCTAATAACACGAGCTGAAAAATTAAAAAAATCATTAACAAGAAATGAAAATTAAAAATATAAAATTAAAATATTTCGAAGCAAGTTACTTCACGACGTTTCAATTGTTAGTATCGACAATCATCTTCGGGTAATAACTGGACTTATTCTAATCAAGCGTCTTCAGTTCATTCAGATTGGAGCCCAGCTGCCTTACCCTTTTAGCTAATTTTTGACAAATGGGTTCATGACTAAGGAGATGTTGGCGGTATGAAAAGTCATCTGACATCAGTACCGCCCTTCACGGGGTACCCCTACCTGGCTGGGGTGGGATAGATAAAAGACCTGAATATTACTGGCATTTTTTCCCAACACCAAATCGTTATTTTCGACACCTCGACATGTGTTTCGATCACTTGGTGATCGAAACACGTGTCGAGGTGTCAAAAATAACGATTTGGTATTGAAAAAAAAAACTCCAGTAATATTCATTACTACACCAAAGGTTCCAAACAGTGCATCATAAGATGAAAGACCTGTTCATCCGTTAACGGGGGACATGAGGGCCTCATTCGACAGAGTGTCGGGGTGTCGGGGCCTTCTATATCGGGAGGGGTCGTCTACAGCATAATCTATAGCTTTCCTAACTAACCGGGACTCATTCCTTCGAGATCTATTTATAGGTCATTCGACTGCTTTCACCTATCCCGTCTTCCCTCTCTCCGCTTCATTAGTTTTTAGCGGGAGCTGACTGTTTGGCGGGAGTTGGTCTTGTTCCGCTTGATTAGAGGTATCCATATGTTACGTATCTCTACGCTAGCTTGGCTAAATGCGTTGTTGGACAACATATATGCGGCATCTATAAATTTTCTCCTAAGCCAGTGTTCCTACTTGTGGATGATTTCAGCCCGAGCCCACTTGATGTTATGTTGATGAGTCCAAACATGCTCTGCTATTCCGGATTTGCTGGTTTCTCCTCGCTGTGTACGTTTCTTGTGCTCAGCAATGCGAACTTTCAATGGTCTCTTAGTTTCACCGATGTATGATTCTCCGCACTCGCAGGGTATCCGGTAAATGCAATTCTTGGAATCGCATTCCGCGTTTGGTGGCTCGGTTTCCATGAGGTTGGTACGGATAGTGTTCCCAGATCAGAAGCAGGTCCTGCTGTTATACTTGGACCCAATCCGTCTTATCCTTTCCGATAATCCTCTGATGTAGGGAAGTACAAGTACTGGTTGTGGCAGCTTCTCTTCCTTGTGGAGTTCTTGCTGTCTTCTAGCTAAAGCCTGTTCCACCATCACTTTGGAGTAACCATTTCGTGGAAGGTCATTTTTGATGATGCCTAGTTCCTTTTCGAGACCTTCCTTTGTATTGCAGAGACCGAAAGCACGGTCTAGTAGAGGCTTGATGATTCCTCTCTTAGTCGATTGATGGTGGTTGGATTTCTGGTTTTCAATTTTTCAGCTCGTGTTAATAGTTCAATTTTTTTGGCTGTCTGATCATTAGTTTGTGAGATAGAAAATTTTGGTTAAAGCAACTTCTGTTAGTTTTAAGAAAATGGATAAAAAGGAATTCCGTGTGTTAGTAATGCATTGTTTTATGGCGGAATAAATACTGCTGAAGCATTATTCGGACTTGCACAAAAAAATATAAACCGAGGACGATGCACGCTGTTGAAGACACTGTATATAAGTTTAATATTTTATTTTGATATATCAGTCACTTATTTCAAGAAAATTCAATAATGAGAATTTTTGTAAGTTGGTTAATTAAACCAAGAAATGTTAACATTGATCCTTCGAATAACTCAAGAACACGCTATGGAAAAGTCAGCCACTGAATTTACAAAAAAAATGTGTAACTGTGCTTCGCAGAAGTGCTAGAGCCAAAAAGGTGTTCTAACAATGAGATTTGCAGAGATGAATGATGCTGATCTAGAGTTAAATACAGTTCCTATTGGTAATGCTAAAACCAGTAGATTGCAAAAAATGTATGTAAGAGAAGCAGACAAAGTATTTTCTGTTAACGATTTGTTTGAAAAGGAATGCAGAAAAGTTGAACGATGCCAAGAGATAATTCAGTTTCCATTAAACAGTTTTTTCAGTGAAATAAAATAAAAAAGAAGAGTCAATTATTTTCCGGAAATCGGGTATTTCGAAGCTGAACTTGGAACTAAAACTCATTCAGCAGCAGAAATGATTAGATGAGCAAGAAAAATAAGAAAGTATGATAGCTATTGAAAAATTGAGAAATAATGTTCTTAAAGAAATTGAAATTCAGAAGAGAATAACTAAGTGTAACTAAGTCTATACCACCTCAGGATTTGTACTAAGATCCAGTTTTCATTAATCATTGGGTTGAAAATGCCAGAAAATGTAGTAATGCTGTAAAATATTTGAACGTTGATGAACAGTACATCAAAAATAAATCAGAATTAGGTAAAAAAAAAGCAACCAATGTCATTCTATTTGCGAACATCCATATTATTCTTCCTCACTTGGTGAAGTTTGAGACAGAGATATTGTTCTTGACATCATTAGAAAATGTATAGAAAATACTGCAAATACAAATGCATTACTGATGAGACAAAGAGCAAGGGACCTTCCATATTTCTCAGCGAAACTCAGTGATTGGCCTAGTTTCATTGCTGAGTTCAGAAGATCTACTGAGCAGTTTTGTTTCTCATATGAGGAAAACTTTGTTCGTCTTCATGAGGCACTCAAAGGAAGAGCTAGGGCAACTGTGAAAGCCTTAACGATTTTGCCGAGTAATGTACCTAAAATCCTTAAACTGTTTGAGATGAATTTTGGCAGATCTGAGTGGATTGTACTTTCTCTGATTGAAAAAGCCAAGAAAATTTGACAGTTGCGAGTGGATAAATTTGAATCTTGCATATATCTTTTAAACGCAGTCAATAAATTAGTGGTTACAATGAAAAATGTCAATTCTATAATTTATTTGTTCAATCCGGAATTATTGATAAGTTTGGTGAATAAGCTTTCCCCGATTCAGAATTATAATTGGGGGAAATTCAAATATCAAAAAGATATACAGGGAATACCAACTTCACTTGAAGATTTCGCAAAATGGTATGAAGAAGTAAATTCCATTACATCAACAAGTAATCCATTTCAAACATACAAATGTGTTTTAGGAAAAGAAACAGCGATGGTTTCAAAAAAATATAACACCAAACGTGTATATACTTCAGGATGTGTATTTTTCAAAGATGGTAGTCATGGTATTGAAGAATGTGGCAAATTAAAAAAAAAGACTGTACCAGAAAGAAGTAATTTCGCACTGAATTTGAAATTATGTTTTTTATGTTTACAAACAGGTCACATGTCTAATGGATGCTTTTTGAAAACAAGATTTGAGGTCGATAATTGTAAAGGAAAACACAATGTACCAAGATAGTTCATGCAAATAACCGTCAACTCCGCAAGATCAGCCAGCGTCCCTAAATGAATTTTGCGCTGGAGTACATGATACAAAAAGGACCACTCTATTGAGAGTAGCACCAGTTATTCTTCGTGGACCAATAAGTTGAGTGTTGGATGAAGGATAAACATGCTCCATGATTGACGGAAAATTAGCTATGACAATGAACCGAGACGATGCACGCAGTGGACGCCCCAAAGAAGCTTTTACCGAAGAAAAAATAAAAATGTTGATCAAGAAAGCTGAGACTCTCAAGATATCAAAGGAACGTGTTAGATATATCGTGCATGAATATTTGGGTATGCGAAAGCTCTGTTCAAAGCGGGTGACGCGCGATCTTACAATCGACCAAAAACAACAACGGATTGATGATTCTGAGCAATGTTTGAAACTGTTCAACACAAATTTATGATTCAATATGTGACAATGGATGAAACATCGCTCCATCATTCTGAGTGGACTGCACATGGTGAACTGACTTCATAGCGTGCAAAGACGCAACAGTCGGCTGGCAAGGTGATGGTATCAGTATTTTTGGATGCCAATGGTATAATAGTCATTGATTATCTTGAGAAGGGAAAACTTATCAACAGCGACTATTTTATATCATTATCGGAGCGTTTAAAGACCAGGGCTGGTCCCTCGTGACTTTTTCCGTTCTCAGACCTCAAGAGAATGCTTGCTGGAAAAAAAATCAGTGCCAATGAAAAAGTAATTGTCAAATCTGTCATAAAATTGTCAAATTTCACAAAAAAATTCTATGTTAGTCTACGAGATTTTCACCCCAATTTAGCACCATAGCTGAAAATCATGCAAAATTTATATTAGATATTTCAAAAAGTGCAGAATAGAATTGAAAAATATTGAAGAATTAAATGGATTTCACTTCTTTTCCACAGCAGATCTGTCTGTCAGATGTGTCATCAGAAAGGTAGTATCTCTAATGCTCGTTACCAACTGGCCGGATAGTCTTAGTTGCTGAGGCCATCGAATCGAAAAGAAGAAGAATAAGATCTTCTGAAGCTCTCTTTTTGAGGTTAGTCAATTTCAACTCTTAACGAACAAAGAGGATAAAATCATCATAATTTTGATCCTTGTGTGAGCCAATATGGCTACAGTCATGGATATCGGGAACATGAAATCTGTTTGAAATCTGTTTTTCCATTAACCAGCTGTTGCACCCCTACGAACGACAACCTTCAGAAGTCGAAACTTGTGCGAGCTAAGGATTAACGAGGTCTTACCTTTTACCGTGTGATTCCTAACACGGGATGAATGGAAGCTTTCCTTTTTTGGTGAACATCGACTTTTTGATTCGTGATGTCGAATGGTGAATAATTCTGTAAGGTTATTTGACCCTTTATGTGACGTTTTTGACGTTAGTTATTTGATAATTGATATTTCAATATTCAATTCTGGATAAGTTCAATGGAATTATTCCAAATATTCATTGACGATAACTGATCACCTAGTTGCAATGAATATTGAAATAGTTTTGTGAGGTTTAAAGTGGCGTCCACTTGTTAGGAAATATGCACAGGATAAGTGCATTCATATGACTATATAAAATAATGAACTTTGGCTACAAGTTAAGGACTTGTAATTCGCGCAGACTAAATCTCTATTCGAATATTGCGAGAACTTCCATAGAAGGGACTGAATCAGATAATAGGTATAAGGCTTTAACTTTCGATTAATATAGATGAAATATTATTTCCATTGAGTACATACTTGTTTCATTGTCATCCTAGTAACACAACAAATAAATTTTTTGGGTTGATTTTCAAATTTTGAGCGGATAATATGTTAGACATATGTGCGGTTGAATTCTGTGTGTGACTTTGTGTCGTTTTGTGCAAACAAATGTTGCCTACCCTTGCAGTAGCCTACAGGTCGCTTGATAAAGGCCAATTTGTTATGCCCATCTATTTGAATTACATGAAGTACACGTGGGAAATAATAGTGAAGTTATTATTATTTTTTCGAATATACTTAGGATCCGTAATGGCTGCTTATATTGGCTTTGGCGCTAGAGCCCAGGATTTGATCACCTCCAGTATAATGTCTGCTCCAGCAGCTCTTTGCTTCAGTAAGCTGATGTTTCCAGAAACGGAAGAAGTCAGAATGAATAAGGAGAATATAAAATCAGTGAAGGTGTGAGTATAACTGGAATGGGGTTTTATTATTTCCTATATGAACATATCTCCTTCATTTTGCAGCAGAACAATTCATTTTGAAATCATTATAAACGACATTGAAATACTTGGGTCAATTAGTCCCATAATATAAAAGGCACACCTTTTTGAAAAATTGTGAAATCTATTATTGAACTTTTCAAGTAACGACTGGAGATAAAGTCAAAGAAGAAAAAAATTCCCTTACAAACCGAATCTAGGTTGTAAACCGAATTCTCACTATATATTGGCATCACATCATATAAGCAGTTACTAACAAAAGAACCCTAATAGCAGGGGAGCCCACGATGCAAAATGGGGATTTACTCGAGCGTCATAGAGACCTATTAGGTTGCAAAGCTTAGATGATAAGAAGAAAAAAATGTTATATAATATA
>WOGO01009778.1:0-10064 GCA_015342085.1 Leptinotarsa defecta | reverse complement strand
TCATATGGCAAATACTGAGACATCGCCCACCCATACTGGTTGTTTACGTCAAAATACATGAGGTATATGTCAGGATTTGAAGAGTCATAATTGTTCAAATACTTATTGTTCGCATGAGCTCTTCTCTTAGAACAAACTTGGCTAAGTCCACCTCGAATCCCTCGTTCAACAAATAGAAACATATCAGGATCGGTCAATAGTTCCAATTCAACTTTGGTATATTTGAGCATCACATCCCACGTAAGGCCTGCTAGCGTATAGTAATGGGCAGGGTCCAGATTATGAGTCCTGAGGCAGCTTGCACGAAATTGTTCTGTTTTCATATATAAATCCACATATTGACCCAAAGTCTGACAATTGAAACTCTTCCACACATCCTGGGCTTGTTGATATCGTCTGCGGTGCAGGGCTTATCTTCTAATTTGTTGTAGAAGGCATCAATAGGGGGCAAGCAAGCTTCATCAAATCTATCGAAAGAATCAATATGATCATAGGGCATGACCCCTCCTTAGTAAGTAATTTAAAAATCTATCTGTTTTAAAATCTGTTTTTCCGTTAATCAGCTGTCGCCCCCATACGAACAACCACTCTCAGAAGTTGAGAAACTTTTGCGAGCTAAGGACTATCGAGGTCTTACCTTTTAACGTGTGATTCCTAACACGGTTCAACCAAGTCTTTGGGTAACTCGGAGAACTGAACCTTAACATTAGGAAACTCCGTCAAGTATGATGCTAACATATCCAGAGATGAATTCATAAAGCGGAAAGAATCGATGAATCGAAACTGCAGTGAAGTATCATCCACATGTTCATGTTTCGTGAAGGAGATGTACTTTTCTTTCGTGATGGGGAGCAGGTCAATCGTACCCCTCAGTCCAGATGCAATATCTGTGATGATGAAATGTGCATCATAGCCACTCAAATTGTGGAAGACTACGGTAACTGTATAGCTATCTTTGTATCTTTGTGGTTCGCTGATGAGATGGGTCAACTAGCTGAAGATGTGGCTACAGTGTTTTGGTGTCCATACGACATCGATGTGACTGTAAAGCAAGAAGTTGAATTTCGGAGGGCTACACACTGCCACATCTGCGAAGAACCCTTCACTCCTGAAGACAAGATAGTACGCGATCATAATCATCTCATACCATGTGATAACTATCGTGGCTCCGCGCACGAAGGGTGTAATAAAAACTACAAATAGATATTCTGAAGCAAATATAAATATATGGAATCATACAATCCCGAAAAACATTCACAATATCTTCTGTAATCAGACGTTAATAATTTATATGGGTGGGGAAATGGCAGAATTTTGACCTTACGACGGTTTTCAGTGGGTTGAAAAATTTGATAGATATGTAACTAAAATTTCTACAATGCCTGGGAAGGCTACATATTGGAAGTTGATTTGGAGTATCCAACGAGATTACATGATTTACATAAAGATTTTCCGTTTTGTCCAGAGCAGCAAGCACCACCAAATTCCAAACAACAGAAATTAATGGGCTCCTTGCAGTATCGCAACTTGAAACAAGCATTGAAAAACGGTTTGATTCTAACCAAAAATCATCGGGTTGTGAAGTTCAAACAATCTGCGTGGCTGCGTCCCTACATTGTAGGATTTTGTTATTTCAGGCAAGACATTCAATTATCTGTAAGTGCAATTCAGACTGAAATATTTGAAACTCTTTCTTTTAACGTCTTGATGGTGTACGTATTTAGTGATTCATTCCATGTTTTTCACCAACGTTTGAAAGTTATTGTTATAAAGTTCTGCTCCTTGATCGGTTTGTGAATTTTTTATGCAACTATTTCAGCGGTCGAGTCCACAGAAATTTCGAAAAAAAGTCTATGACAACTAGAATGAGTTTGAAATTGAGGAAATGAGGTAACGTATTGTATCTTATAGATTCAGAGTTTAATCTTATGGATGTTTTTTTACTACCCAATTATCTAGGCCGTGACACAATAACGGTAAGTAAATTTTCACTTCCAAATTGAACAGTAATTATTATCTGAATATTATTTGGGAAAGTACGTAATTGCCATTGACGGATTATCATTCATTTTCTTAGGAGAAAAAATCCTGTTCCAACAAATGAAGAAGCACATTGATGTTTTAGATATAGCAACTATCACTTGGGAATCATTATTAACTCATCTGTTACACTCTTATTCAGCACTGACCAAGAAATAGTCCCAGGACGAGACTGCTTGTTGACTGACAATAACAAGTTGATAAAAGTAGAAAGAACATGTCTAGCATCGCGACCTCTTCAGTGCTTCTGGACATTTTAAAGTCTGATTCAGTATCTAATATGACTCCCAGATTATTTTATTGATTCACTACTGTTGATACCTTGTAATATCTATTTCATCATGTACTGTATTATCATCAAATATCATTACATTTAATTCACTGTTGTGGATCTCCTAAAAATGAGACCCCCGTGGGTTGAGCTACCTATCAAGCGTCCCCAGGTGGCGGATAGGGGAACGGCCAGGCGACTGAAGGCCCGATCCGGGAAGTCAATGTGGCCTTACGGACGGCGTAGCCGGACTCCTGGTCAGTGGCAGAAATAAGTAGGGTGAAGGGAATTAAAACTCCCCAAAAGCCTTTGCAAAACATGCCAGCGTGGACCGGCCTACCCAAGCTAAGGTGTAAGGAATCGTGCCGATAGCTGAATGGCCGCAGGGTGATATGCGGTTACGAACGATCCCTTTGGGGATCTGCCAGAGGTGACCAACTCTTCCCTTGTCACTCGTGGGAACACACATGAATGAAACAATTACAAAAAACTGAAACAACAAAAACCAAAAAATGTTTATATTTCGGCGTCTTAAATTGGAGCAAAATGTAGAATATTCCAGTCCGAAATACTGAAAAATAGATAGTATGAACTAATACAATTTCTAGAATAACTTTTCTAAGTTATCTATCAAATCTAATTGTGAATCAGTCACACCAAAATCTTAAATCCAATGCGTCAATCAAATTGAAACGAAATCATTAATCCAAATCGTAACCAAAATCGTAATCCAAAATCGTTAGCAAACTTCCAAAATCAAATATCAGTAAAGACGCAAGCGACAACTACTGGGCAAAACAGAGTAATTTACTTTTGACCTACAACCGTATTCGATTTAACAGGGGTAAACTGTAAAATTATTCATTCTTACAAGACAAAATTTGTCAAAACATATCAACTAATCGGGAAATTAGGCCTCCTCAACAAATGAATATTTTTTGTTACCTATCCAGGGACCATCACCATAATACAATTTGATGTTGTTTCAGTAAAAGTGTATTTGGAAGGAAGGACGTCTATCAACTGCTCATAATTATTTTCATAAACTACACCTTACGATTGATTGGATCTCCACAAACTTCATTTGAGAAATATATCACGCTAACACAGTAGCTTCTTCAACAGTGATCCAAATCACAAATCATAGTGATTCAAATCACTGTTGAAGAAGCTACTGTGTTAGCGAAACATATAGTGATATATTCTTTCAAATGAAGTTTGTGGAAATCAAATCGTGAGGTGAGGTTTATGAAATTACTAGAAATTTTTTGATGTCAGAATTTTTAAATGGGAACTAAGATACTGAGTGTTAGTGTTCGATAGTCAAAATAATTTTAGTCATTTACGACATATACGATCCAATTTGATAGGTAATGTGGAAATCCAGTATGAATCATAACCATGGAATTGAAACAAATAATTTTATCTTTGCTGGTCAGGGTTTGCTGGTCAAACTTCGATGCTGTGGCTTGACGGATCATTTTTGTATATGCCTCTCTAGCTTCCTGAAAGAACGGTTCCTGCAAGTAGTCGTTAATGGATATCTCTCGAATACTTTTACCATCAACGCTGGTGTTCCCCAGGGATCCATATTGTTTTCAATCCTCTTTTCATTGTATATCAACGATTTTGGACAAAACGAAGGATCCATATCAGACGACAGCACACTTATCTTATCATTCCATTTCAATTCCAAGACATCAGCTGCGGATGCAAATCTTCATCGGTAGCAGGAGGTTGCATATCTCACTGATGATCTAACCAGGTTTACAAAAACCCAGGCGTCCGTTTTCTCCAAATAGATAAATGTCTCCGAACCGAATATAAAAATATCAGGACAGACAATTCCGCTTTCTGCTTCGATGAGTTCGTTGAGGGTTGAAATGGACACCAATATGTTTTGGCACAATCATGTCGCTGGAATTGTAAAGACTGCTTCTCAAAAGCTTGAAACACTGTTCCAAACCAGAAAACTGTACACACCTCAGCAACTTTTGATGCCGTTCTTGCCGAATTTCATCGAGGGTCCGACTCATCCTTATGGACTGATCTTCAATATAAATTACTATATGCGTGTTATCGAGAGGGTTATATAGAATCATTCGAGTACTGAAAATTTTTCCGATCTCGTTCAATTTTTGACAAACCGAAATTTATATATTGACACAATAAGGGCGGGACCACCTTTTTCTCTATTACTTAATATAGATGATATATATTTTCATGATACTGGGGTTGTTTTCCATATGTTCTTATTGTAGATTTCATTGATCTACATATTCTCGCGAGAAACTGCCTCAGGCACAATTTCAATATTAGGGTTTGAATTCCCCTTGCATTCTATTAACTTTCATAAATCTCCATGTGGAATCTATTCAGAGTAACATTGTTCATCACTTGACATATTTAGTTTTTACCGATCTCGTCAGGTTTTTGATGGAGAGGCGTTAAGTATCGGAGGAAATAAGGGTGATTTTACCCTTTTTATTTTACTTAAACCTGAGTAGTGACTATTTAATATTTTAGTTATACTCATTCTCACTACTTTTCTGTTTCCGATTCTAGTCGATCTCAACAGGTTGCTGAACACTTTTTCAATTATATTTCAGTGGGGGTGCCGACTTGCCCTTATGGGCTGATCTTTGTTATGAATCCTTATATGCATTTCATCGAGAGGTTTATAATGAATCATTTGAGTGCTGAAAATTTTTCCGATCTATTTCAATTTTTGACAAACAGAAATTTATATATATAAGGGCGAGACCACTCTCTTATTAATCAATATGAAACATTTTTCATCATTTGACAAATGAACATTCTAGCAATCTCGTCATGTTTTTGGTAAAGAGATATCAATTACCAGTAGAAATTGTAATTACGTGTAGAAATAGGGGTGAGACCAACCTTTCTAGGTTTAGGCCTGATTACCTCTCAATTTTCACTGAAGCTGTCGTTTTGCATTATTTTATCTTTTAAATCCAAGTATATCTCGACAAGGTTTGCCAAACTCTTTTTTAAAGGTATTTCTGTCAAGGGTAGTGAGTCGCCCTTTTAGTGTAATCTTTGATACGAATTCCAATATGCATGATGTCATCATGCATTTCTACCTCCAAAATTCATTGTGAAGTAGACATATTTCGAGAAACTATCATTATGAGCATTATTCATCTGGTCAACTGTAAAATTGATGGAATCGGATTTAAATCAAAAGCTAACTTCAGCCACATAATTTCTATTGATTTGGATATAGAGTTGTAGGATTTACAATACCTAGTTAGGAAAAAATTCAAACAATAGAGCTTTGTTGGCTTTTTTTGCAATATAGTTAATATGCGAGTCAAATAATAGCTTAGAGTCATATAATACTCCTAAGTCCTTGACTTCAGATGTTTTCTTTAGTTGCTGTTTGTTTATGTGATATTGGTGGTGGTAAATATTTTTGTTGCTTGTAAATGTAATAGAGTGGCATTTTTCAAGATTAAGGAATAATTTTTCTCGCAGAATTTCATTAGATTATTGATGTCGTTCTAAATGAGGAGTGAATCTTATAAATGTTGGAAAGGAGAGGCCCCAGATGGGAGCCTTGAGGGACTCCGGAAGTAATATTAATGAATCTAGAACTAAATTTTCGCAGAGTTACTGCCTGAGACCTATTTGTAATATACGACTGGAACCATCTAAGCAGATCACCGTGTATATCGAGTTCCGCCATCTTGTCAAGTAAAGTTGCATGATCTATCTTGTCGAATGCCTTGCTGAAATCGGTATAGATGGCATCAACCTGGTAGCCTTTATCCTTGCTCTTTAAGAGATATTCAGTATAAATAAATAAATTGGTTTCAATCGAGCGATGTTTTACATGTACCATGCTGTTCATTATTGATTGAGGATCCAACATCAAAGTATATATAAGTCACAAATGATTGATTCGAAAAGTTTCGAAATGAAGCAGAGTTTCGATATAGGGAGATAGTTTTCTTACAATAACTTATTACCACTTTTGAAATGGGAACTACAAGTGCAGTTTTCCATATTTTTGGAAAAGAGACTTCTCTGATAGACTCATTGAATAAAATAAATAATGTATAAGACATTTCTTGAGCGCATTGTTTTAAAAAGCAAGTGGGTATACGGTCCACGCCAGGTGATTTCTGAGGAAGAACCAGTATCTTTCTCAGAATGGTATTTTGAAGGATGTGATAAGGAATGAATGTAAAGCTATCAGTTTATCTATTAGTATCTGGTTGATTCATACCTATAGTCGGGTTCAATGAAGAAGCGAAAAACTCTGAAAAAACGTCACATATCTTCTGTCCGTCTGTTAGAAGTATTTTGTCTGAATTCTTTATAGCATTGATTGTAGTGTGACCGCCCTTTTTCGACTTTACAAACTGCCAAATTTGTTTGGGATCGAAAGTTATTCTGATTTCTATTTGGTTTATATAGTTTAAATGTTAAGTAGTCAAAATTATTACGGTACAGTTCCATTTTTTCTGACATCTTTTCTTTTCCCTGATACTCTTTATGGTATGCGCACTAAACAAATGGGGAAATTCAGATTTATAATTAGCATATTTCGGTACACATTTCGTTATGATTATATATATGATAGAGTACATTTTAGAAACACTGTCCTCAGTGTTTAAGGGAAAACATTCGCGATCCCAATCAAATTCAAGTTCCCTGCGGATTGAGTCAAAAGTCAGCTGTTTCATGTAATGAAGAAAATAACAGATTTTTCGTTTTTTACGAAAAAGAATCGATGAGCCAAAGTGGATTCAAAGTATATGTGTGAACATATCCTCAACTATGGAATTAGACAAAGGTATTTATAAAAATATATGTAATATTGACGTGAAATTTTGTATGTTTCAAGCTCATTCTTTGCCATCTTCTGAATTAACAATTCTACAAAACTCAGTAATAATTCTTTTTATTACATATATTATTTGAATCATTCACTGTCAGAAATAACTAAGATAAATGAATGAATTGTTGAGTTTTCCTTTCATTTCATTTTTCATTTTCATTAAAATGATTAATGAACTATAACATGATGATTTTCAATTCCACTAGCCTCAGAGATGATTCTTGAAGTAATTCAATTGAATAATGTTAATGCATCGACTATTTATACAAGTGTTTACTTTGATTCTGCATAAACAGAAATTGAAACTCAATATGATCTGATCTATCTGATCTTCAACATAAAAAATATAAACATTAGATGTTGTATAATTATTTGTTCACGAAATATTATTTCACCGTGTTAAAATGGAGAAAATAATAATTATATTTATCATATTTATCAAACTAGATATAAAAACATAATATGTTCAAAGAATTTCATTATTATTAAACAATGTAAATGAAGTACCTGTTGACGTTCACATTTTTTAATCACATTTCTATCTAAATCTCATTCTGGTAGAAGTAGGAATTAATTTCTCCAGTTGATGGACATTCAATTGATGTTATGAGAATTTTTTTTGGATTCAGGGTACCTTCAGCAGGGGGAAGTGAAATAATATATCAAACTAGAACTTACTTCCGAAATTCAAACATTTACAGTGTACTTTTACGAAACTGGAGCCTCTATAATGAAATTTTCTTAGTGAATTTACATTCTTTCATGCAGTGAAATTCACACATCATTGAAATTTCAATATGATAAATCCATAAAAACTCACGTAATTTTACGACATGTATTACGAATTTAATGGGTATTTTCACATAAATTATCATGTAATGAAATTTACATCAAGTGTGAATTATATAGAATCGAACGTAAAAGTGTTAGGAATCACAGGTTAAAAGGTAAGAAACATATTTTGATCAAATTTTTCAAACTGATAATATAACGTTGGCAACTAATTGCCAACCTTTTTTTCATCTAATGTTATATTTTCCTTTCAACAGTGTAGTTTTAAAAGTTGTTCTTACATCAAACACAATTCCGGTCAAATTATAATTTGATTATAAAAACATTTTTTTGAAATATCTCTTCAACAACAGAAACTCTTAAACCAGTTTTTCAGGGGATGAGTGGCAGATCAGCTTTTTGACACTATTGTTTTATATGGTTGGTATGAGTCCTGATTCGCTCATAGTATACCTATTCTCTTTTCATAAATACTACTTTACGATTTGATCTTCACAAACTTTATTTTCAATAAAAATATCACATGTTTCGCTATCAAAGTATTGAATAACATACTACTGTAATAGCGAAACATGTCGTGATATTTATGGAAATTGAGTGCGAGACGATCAAATTGTCAGGTGAAGTTTGAGAAATTACCATGGAGCTTCATCAAGTAACGGCTGAATCAACCAGAAAAAATATCTATTCCCATTTTTCAAAATAAATTTTCTGGCGGAATCTGCATATGGATAACAATTTATGTAAATTCCTTCAAAAATAAGAAACTTACATACACCACCTTTTTACTTTTCACTGGATCCCCAGGATATTGGAGAATATTTCAAGAAAAGCCAAAAGCATATAGTGATCTGAAATGTTTAAATGAAAATAACTGTTATAGCGTTATTTATTATTCTAAACTGTTTATTGAAAACTTTATATATGAGTACACATACTGATTTGTTTCCATATTTTTCCAGTTTCTGTGAAAATGTATATCATTGAAACTCGCCTATGAAAAAAATATTTTATTCGACAATTGAAACATATTATACTAACAGATTTTCAGTAGAAAACAGACTAAAATTATACACACAAAAACAATATATTTTTAGTAGATTACAGATACCAAAATGAATACTTTAAATAAATTAAATGAATTATGAAAAAAATTGAAACAACGGAAGAATAAATGAACAAATGAGTGAATTCCCAAATGAATAATATTGACAACTTCTTAGAACCAATAGAAAAACGTCAATAAAGTTAATATTTTGGCCGTAAATAGAGTAACATTTACTTGAAAATGTATTCATAGTTGTCAAAAATTAATGAATTTTACAGATATCAAACGCTCTATTTTCAAGAACCCAACATCAGATTAATTCTTGGTCAAGAATGAATGAGGTTACATTCTGAAGAAAATATTCTTGAATATACATTATATTATTTACTGTTGAAATATAGATTATGACAAAATGACCTAGGCCTGGTGGCAATGATCTTGGATTATCTTTTACTATAAGATATATTAAAAGGTACACTCCAAAAGATGTGATAACATTGCCACGTATATAGAGAAAAAGAGCAAATACAGTCGATATGAAGTTTACATTTACGTTGATGGTTAGAAAACCCTTCCTTCTCAGCAGGTTCCAAGACTTACTCACATTTCTGCAGATACCTCCCTAACAAATTGGAAATATCCTTCGAGAGCTCCTCCGTATGATTTAGGTCGACTAACTCGTGAAACATTTTCAATCCCCAAATAGAGCGAATCTAATGGCATTCATCCTGAGCTGCTGTAATCCAGTCTCCAGAGACCACTGATAAAGGTCGATCACATTGTGTGGCTTAATTACTTACAACGATACGACGATTTTCATCTAGTGCTGATCCCTGTAGGGAAAATAAGGATACCCTGCATCATAAGGTGGACAAATTCTTTCGAGCCGACCTGTGGATTCCTGAGATTGATTCTGTGGTAGGTCTTTTTCAGGTTCATTGTAGCCTTGATGAGATTTTCCCTCAGTCTTGCTGAGCTGCTGTAGTCCTGTCTCCAGAGACCTTTGATAGAGGTCGGTCACATTGAGTAGCTTCATCACATAA
>WOGO01009777.1:0-10065 GCA_015342085.1 Leptinotarsa defecta | reverse complement strand
TTCATTGCCTTGTGAGTGAGGTTGAGAGATTGGATTTATCCAATCTCTCCGCACACAATCCAATAGCGTAAATTTCCGCTTGAAATACAGTCGCATAAGTTCCTAGGCAGGTAGATAACTCTGTCCTGGGTCTGCGACTGAAAATACTTGCACCAGAACCGAAAGATTCAGAACCAACAACTATCTGCTGTTAATATTTTCTTCTCTCGTAGGATCCAGTCCTCTATACTCGGGAATAGTACTTGACGTAGTTGACAGTTGGAGGCATGCAGTCAGAGGTCATATGTTGCGTAACTCAAGGTAGCTTGGCTAAATGCATTGTTATACAACATATATGTGGCTTCTTTGACTTTTCTCCTACGCCAGTGCTCCTCCTTGTGGATGATTTCAGCTTGAGACCACTTGATGTTATGTTGATGAGTCCAAACATGCTCTGCTATTCCTGATTTGCTAATTTCTCTTCGCTGTGTGTATTTCTGGTGCTCGACAATGCGAACTTCCAATTGCCTCTCAGTTTCACCGATGCATGATTCTCCGCACTCGCAGGGTATCCGGTAAATGCAATTCTTGGAATCGCAGTCCGCGTTTGGTGGCCTGATTTTCGTGAGGCTGCTACGGATAGTGTTTCCAGATCTGAAGTAGGTTCTGATGTTATACTTGTACCCGATTATTCTTCTTATCCTTTCCGACAACCCTCTGATGTAGGGAAGTACAAGTACTGGTTGTGACGGCTTCTCTTTCTTGTGAGGCTCTTGCTGTCTTCTAGCCAAAGTCTGTTCCACCACCACCTTTTTGAAGTAACCATTTCGTTGAAGGTCATTTTTGATGATGTCTATTTCCTTTTTGAGACATTCCTTCGAGTTACAGAGCCCGAAAGAACGGTCTACTAGACTTTCGATGATTCCTCTCTGAGTCCATTGATGGTGGTTGGATTCCTGATTCCGTGTGACTTGTTGATGATTTAAATTTCTATCTAATGTTATCAGTTGATTTTTTTTATTTTACGATTGTTATTTGTATTTTATTTCATTGTAATTTCAGTTTTTTTTCCTGATTGTTTCGGCCATTACTTGATGAAGATCTATAGTAATTTCATGAACTACACCTTATAATTTGATCTCCACAAATTTTGGATATCAAATCGTAAGGTGAAGTTTATGAAATTCAGTTTTTTTGCTTATTATAATTGTTATTTTTTCAGCTAATCTTTTTATTTTTTATAGATTCTTTCAGGGTTTTAAAATCAATTTATATTATATCATACCATGGAAGTCCAAGCTAATGAAATTCACCACGGAACACTGTCGACCACCTTCAAACAAACTTGAAATGCATTGAATAAAAGACCGAGGATCAGTTCTAATGACCGACAAGTCGCAGCTGAAAAAACTGATTCCACATTTGGTCGAATTAATGAAGTATTTCACTCAGAAACCATCAGAAAAAGCTCTGATTCATGTGATTTTTTCCATCATTTTTTGTTCATCCAAAATCAAAAATCTTTTGGAGCGGGAATACAATTTTTTATGTAAAAAAAAGGTTTTGGTCCAATCTTCCATGACTCAAGCTGAATTTGACCAATGACATGGGTTATATTGTCTTTGAGAACCGCTGTGGTTCGTAGCTCATTCGCATACACCTGCAACTCAAGAAAACCTCACAAGTCTAATGGGTTCAAATTGCACGATCTATGTGGCAAGTTCACATTATCTCCACCTCCAAAGAATTTAGTAATCTTCAACGTATAGTGCTCGCTGAACGTTAAAAACTTCAAATGATTGAGCGAAAGTACATAAATGGCGTTTTCAGTGGACTATAATTTTAATTGTAATTAATTTCGATACGAAAGCATCAAAGTTACCTGATAGTTGGAATTTTCCTCTTGGATAAGCTGCTCTGGGTTTTCTCAGGAGCTTCTTGGAATGTTTTCCAGCTAACTTAACTGTTGATGCATATACTCGTTGACACAATATTCACAAAAGGGATAAATAGCGGTATATCGAGGAGATAGCAAACGAACTGATTATATCGTTTTCAAAACGGTTGCGATTCAACTTCAGAATCATTAACAACACTAAATCTTCTTTCTGGTAAGTCATAAAAAAATACATAAACAAAAAACTTTGAATGATCGGTCTCGCGATAAAGACATCGAACTGAAAATTGAAATGTTGCCGGTTTTCCAAACACTCGCCGTTGACAGTGACGGCGTGGCCAACGTCGCTCTCAAAGTGAAAAGAGAAAAAAATTCTAAGGGGGTATCAAGTGCAACAAAAAAAAGCTCTCTTCAATAATCTGACGATTTCGATCTGACGGAAACTCGCGGCCATTATTATAATGTGCGAAAAAATACGCCATTTTGAAATACTCAAGCGGGTCAGATTGAGATATATATGGTTCATCTTTATGTTTTGGACGTGCTGTCTCATAATTTGACGATTATCTAGACGGATTCGCTTAATCTGACAAAAACAATATTGTTTTTTATTTAATTTTTTTATTCATTGAACTCAGTAAATCAAAAAGCTCAGGAAATAGCATGCAAATAAATGAGTGAATGTTTTTTTAAGAAGGATACTTGTATTTATAAGAAAATAAGTTTTGAAAAATGCTCAAAAAAATTTTTTTCATAATCAATTGATTAATCAAACTTATATATTGTATAAGTTTGAAAATGTCCTCATAGGACGAAACTGCCGTAACGTTAGTTACAAATGAAAGTGGTAAAAAACATAGAAAGTTCAATTTCTCGTTTCTTCATTATGATTACCTTCCACGTAGTAACGGCTACATCCATCAATTAATCGATTAATTAATCATCATCTTCATCTTCATCACGAATGAGTCTCTGTGATGGCTTCATGGCAACAGAATTCAGAGTGGGGACGGAGTGAGAGTAATAGATAAAGAAAAAATGAATAGAGAATTGAGGAATGAAAACTCGGAAAGGGAAATATAGGTATCACACAGCTGCACGCATCAAACTTATTCGTCGAATTTTTGTTATTTCGCCTTGCGGAAATCGTCATATTATATATTTTTCGTTATCCTTCAATTATTTTCTCCAAAATAAAAAAAATCAGCTACGCTCGAGAATGTCGAAATGATGTTTTTTACAACTTTGCTGCCCTCCCCTTTCTTTACGTCACTCCCAAATTGTCAGATTCCTGGAATATCACTTTTTAGCAGGTAATTAACTCACCCTACCTCAATCTGATGCGCTCGAGAATTTCTGAGGAACAATTTTTTTTACTTATCTGATCCTTTATCCCTCACAGGCTATAAGGGGCTCATATTTGGTGGAGGTACTTAACTGGGTACAAGGTATCCCCCTGTATATTAATCTGCCGCGCTTCAATACATCCTGAAATGCCCGCTTGGGCTCCCCTATTATATCAATACGGATATCTTCATACAAAAGAAGAAAAAAAAAAGGAATAAAGTAAATGATTCTAAAAAATACTTACAAAATAACTTCTTGTAAATGAAAATTGAATTATACAAAAAGAAATCTTCCTATCCAGTTCGTACTCCTAACATTCAATTCAAACAAGATTCCTATAGCTGGGATTGAGTCAAATAAGCGGATAATGATAATAACGAATAGTTCTTTCTCAACTTTAATTTCTTCTAATAAAATTATCTGATGATTAGAATTTGTACCTCTTCCATGAAACAGGTCTTTTGAAAATATTCTTTTTTTTTCCAGAAACGAAAATATTGGACAGTATTTTTTGAATTGGTGAGGTAAAGTTATTCTCGATAGAATTCATTTTTTTTTCATACAAGAAAAAATGTAATTTATGAAGATGGAGGCGTCGAAAGCCAGAACCTCCCTTACCCAAAAATCAATATATCCTAGAAATATATCCCTTTCTATCTGAATAATTGTTGTTTTTTTCCATTGCATGTGTTTGCTGTTAGTATTCTCGAAAAAATTTCATTCCTTTTGTAATCGTTTCGGTTAATGTCAGTAGATGTCATATGTTCTTCATTTGTGCTCCACACTTTCACTTGACAATTGTAGACAGCTGTATATGGATGAAATGCCCTTCGAAAAGACAATAGACATTACCACTCGCTGAAAATTGGGAAGCCGGTGGAACAAAAATACGAGAGGTAATTTCCCAGAAAGTTTTTGAAGTTGGCCTAATTATCTTTGAAGTTGGGAAAAAATGAATGGGACCTTTCGCTGTGTTCACACTTCGGACCAGTGATAGAGCTACAAAAGAGGGCATCCGTATGAAACGTAAATGTCAAACCTTTGAACGTTGGAAATATGTTTCAGAGCTTCTGCCCACGGGTTCCATTAAAAATTACGTCATTTCACTGCACACGATACCGAAGTAATTGAATTATCACTTTTTGGCTACCGTGGGAGTGTATAGAATGTATAGAAGAGGATGTGAAACATACTGGTGGGACTAGGGCACTTCTTGTTAGTATCGCTCACGATTCTCAAAACCATCCAAATGCCAAAATAGTGCCACATTTGTTTTTTTATCTAGCAATATCACAGATATTTTTCCATGAACAGTAATTTTTTTAATTATAATAGATCCCACGAAGTGATATCACAATTGTTCTCCGAATTTAGGCTTTAGGCGCGATTATTTTGAGGTGTATGAAAAAAATTTCCATGTGCCATAAACACATATATTCTCTAAGGATGTTCGATTTCTTTGTAGATCCTTCACAACGTTTCATCTATCATAAAGAAATTATGAAAAATACTTCATGTACAGAGAGTTTTTTCATAATTTTGATGATTCTTCAAATGAAAAGACGAGTAGAAATTGGTATCCCATATTTGGATTAACGCAATCGAGAAACATGGAGAATCAAGAGCTGTTGCGCTTGATATTTCCAAGGCCTTTGTCCGTGTGTGGCGTGAGGGTTTGCTGGTCAAACTTTGATTCTATGGTTCATGTCGGATCATGCTTTGCATGTCGGATCAGTTTTTTGTATGGCTCTCCAGCTTCCCGAAAGAAAGTTCCCTGCAAGTGTACATCGATGGACATCTCTCTAATACTTTAACCATCAATGCTGGTGTTTCTCCGGAAGCCATATGGTCTCCGGTCGTCTTTTTATTATATATCAACGACTCATTGAAAGAAAACAAGAATCCAAAACATTACTTTGCTAACGACATGACACTTGTTTCGTCATTACATTTGAATTCCTGGACATCAGCTGCGGATGCATATCTTCACCGGCAGCAAGAGGTTGCTTATCTTATTGAGGATCTAGAGGTAATTTCGAATTGGAATTGAAGTAACCAGATTCAATCCAATGCCACAAAAACTTAGGCGTTGTGTTTTTCCTAAAATTAAATGTCTCTAAACAGAATATAATACTATCAGGACAAACAATTCAGCTTTCTGTTTCAATAAGTTTGTTGGGGGTTAAAGTGGACACCAATATGTCTTGACACAATCATGTCACTGTTATTGCGAAGGCTGCTTCTCAAAAGTTTGAAGCAGTGTTCTAAATCAGAAAACTTCACAAACTCCAGCGAATCAGACCTCAGACCTCCTTTGGAGTATTATTCACATGTACGGAGCTCCATACCCAAGCATACCCTGAAACTGCTGGATTCCATCCAGAAAAAAGCCACCTTCCTGATTAGAGACAAAAAGTTCACTTGCAACCTTGATAGTCTGGAACATCGAAGTGACTTGGCATATCTTATTCCACCAAGAGCAATACATATCAAAAATACGCGACGAGCAGTAGTTGGTCATCGTTTTCAGGTACACCTTGAACTTCACTGTTTAAGAACTCTTTCATTCATAGAATTTTGTGTGTGTAGAATAAACTTCCTGAGAAAGATTTTTCAAATGAATTTTATCTCCAGCGATTCAAATCCAACGTGAATAAGTACTTTCGCACATGCATCATTCTTAGAGCGCCTTAAGGATTTTTCTGTAGTGTTTGTGTTTCGTCCTTGGAAAAAATAGAATATGTTGTCACTATATTTCTATGCAATGCCATCTTCTGTCTCCCGAGTAGTGGTATCGGTGTTTCTGATGAATTTAGATTCTTCAGTAATTCGTATGCATTCAAGAGAATATTGAATGATCACCGGGAGACATATGAAGCACAAACAACTGAGAATACAAATTCAAAATAGATTAAGATACAAAATCATATGTGTGGGTGCCTGTTTAGCGATTAGAAATTGTTTCTGTAATAAATACAGTTGACTTGTTTTCATCTGAGAGTGAGGCAATGCATCGTCAAGATATTTCTATGAAAATTGTTGAGGTTGTTATTAATGGTTCCCAAGTTGACGTACTCATTATCACTTGTGATATAAGCAATCATGTTGAAAAAAAATGACGGAATATCTCATCTGCCTATGATTTTTATTTAATTGAAATTAAACTCGTGATTCAAGTCAAAATGATGGGCACTTGATACTGTTCCATGTCTGACCAATTATTTACATGTTGCTTGAGTCTATTTCCCAAGTATAGTTCAGTTTGACCCATGTAAATCATATCACAATCTAAACTGGCTATCCAATGAAGGTATGCCATTTGTAATATCTCATTTGTCAATTCATATAGAAGTATTCGTTTCAAGAAGGCTTTTTTTCAATTTGTGTCAACATTTTTGTAGAGAACATATTTTGAAAGCAATTGCTTTCTATCTATCTTTGGCAGATTCCCACATTTTTTGTATATAGATGGAGAAGTAGAAAGCCAAAGCCTTCCTTAGCAGGCTGAGTGGATTGGCGCTGTGGCTGGTATGACGACGTTGCTGCTTGAAATATTTATTTTCGCAAGCCCACAGGAAATTCAAAATCACCCGCTTGTGAGCGGAATGAGTGAAAACCGATCATTTTACTTTCAATGAGTTGAGTATTTTTGTCATGTCTTGTAATATCAGTTGTTGAATGATTATGACTATTATTATTACATCACGCTGAATAACAAGCGATTCCAACGACAACATTTGTTCAAAAGTACGAGTACAATTATCAAAACCACAATTTTCGTTCACACGAACACAGTACTCAAATGACTGAACTTATATTTTCCAACAATGGGATTTCATTGTTGAAACTCATCGTACCTCAACGTGAGATCTCAGATGAGACACGCGAGTCACCCAACTTACTGAACGCGGCTGACTCTACGTCGCGTATTCTTTTCGATTTCAATGAATTGACTTCTATTCCGCATGATATTTCGATTCGAATTAAGAATATCTCGTTAGACCAATAAGTTTCGATGGTGATATTGACATTTCAAAATAAAAAATGTTGCCATTCAAGGTGGACTATGAATCGACTGATTTTTGTCTCATTTTCATGTGGCTATTAAATCAGTAATCAATGTTTTGGTAGCCTTGCTTTCAGTTCTTTCATGATTTCATCGATTCGAAGAGAATAATTATCAGAAGTCCATATATTCTTGTTTTTTGAATAACAGAATACCTCTATGAGTTTTCATTAAAGAGTAATGAGTGTTTTGGTCTAATTTGATAATTTGCTTTCTAATGTAATTGATTTAAATTTCTATTCAATTCTAGGTTAGGTTAGGTCAGGTCAGGTCCAAAGTGAGTGGGTCTATTCGACCCTCTACCGCAACTCGCAAGGGTTTACTGTGGCTCACACCAATTAAAACTCGACCAAATAAACCCAGCATCTTAACGAAGCCGATTATTTCGTATGGTGAGTAGTCTTTCAGATCATATGGTGAGAGTACTACTCTGTCAAACTCTGAAAACCTTATTTGGTCCCAAGCGGGGCAAGTACAAAGTATGTACTCTGCTGTTTCATCATTTTCCAAACAGAGGCGACACACACTGTCTTCCGACAGTCCGAGTCTCTGTATATGATGATTCAAATGACAGTGACCTGTAATAAGGCCTGTTAGATATCGTAGTTCATCCCTACTCTAGTCCAATAACTGTTTGGTATCAAGCTTCGAAAGGTAGATAAACGCTTTGGAGTGAGCCAATCCTGGAACAGTCTGCCAGAAGTCCAAAAATCTTCTCAAAGCCTGAAGCGATGTCAATGACAGGTTCTGGTCCAATAAAGCTGCTTGCAGCACCCTCCTTCGCAGAAGAGTCAGCAGCTTGACTGTTGCTTGACTGTCGGAGAATATTTCAATCAACTTGTCTATGAGTTTGGATCCTTCCAATCCCTCCGAACACGATTCAATAGCGTCAATTTCCGCTTGAAATACAGTCGCGTAGGTTCCTACGCAGGTTGTCCTGGGTCTGCGACTGAAAACACATGCACCAGAACCGGATGGTGTTTATGATCCATCTGTGAACCAACAACTATCTTTTCTTGTTATTTCCTTCTCCCAGAAAATCCAGTCCTCTCTGCTCGGGAACAATACTTTATAAGGCAGTTCGTAATTGACTGTTGAAGGCATAAAGTTATAGATTATTTCCAGAATGCTGTGACTTCCAGTGTCAAATAACAGTATCTCGCCCTCTGCATTAGATTGATTTATGCAACTGGCAATGTGCACAAGTCTGTATGCAGTCCATCTAGCCTTTCTCTCCAGAAAAATGTGGAGAGGGGGTAGATCTAGAAGGATCTCCACCGCTGCTGACGGTGTGATACTGATAGCACCACTGATTGCCAGACAAGCCTGTCTCTGTAAGCCAGAGTACTTCGCTTGAGCCGTTTCACCACAAATCCTTCGACATATCCATAGGGACACTCTGACTTCGTGTGAAACTTTTTTCAAGTGAGCTTTTCAGATGAGTTTTTCATCAAACACAATGTCGAGTTATTTCACCTCCGTTCCAAATGGAACATCACTGCGTTAGATCGTTCAATATTTTCCTTCTGGTGAAGGTGATTATCACAGTTTTGCTGGGGTGGAAGAACATCTGCTCCCTCAGGCACTAACTGTGAACTACTTTTCAAGATAATAAGATCATCTACATGAGCTTGCAGATCTACTTTTCTTCTGTCGTGGGCATCCAGCAGACTATCCATTAGGAGCGACCACAGAAGAGGAGATAATACCCCAACTTGAGGGCAGCCTCTGGTGACCCTGAACCTGATGGCCTCGCCTTGAAGAGACGTAGTTGCAGTTATCTTCACCATCATGGCATAGATCCAGCCAGTTATGGTCGATTCTATACCTTTCCTAGCCAGAGACTATCCTATAGATTTAGGTAGTGCATTGTCAAATGCTCCTTCAATATCGAGTGATACTGCAACGGCAATTCTAGGGTAGCGAAACCCTAGTACTTAATTTTAAGGCATATTTTGTGTACATACCGCTCCAAATAATATTCAGATAATATGCCTGGAAGTAGAGTATAGTCTACAATCGAGTAACGTGGGTCGAATAGTCCCGGACTTGAGGAAAAACACATTTTTTTTCAAAATTTGTTTTATATATCAACGTAATGTCCATCACGAGCCACACAATCATTTTAGCGCAGCTCCAACATTTCTGTACCACTTTTGTAGAACGATTTATCTTTTGCTCCGAAATAGGTCTCAGTTTCAACGAATTTTTTACTGTTGAGCATTTTTCGAGGTCTGCGAATAGCCAGCAGTCGCTGGAAGCCAAATCTGGCGAATACGTTGGATGTGGGGGCAATTTGGAATTTAATTCATGTAGTTTTGCCATTGTTGTTGTGTTACCATTGTTTTGTCTCACATTGATTTTAAAATTAATACCTCTGGTACTAGGTCAAATGATACCTTTCATAATAAACACCATTACCGTAACTATGGATTCCACAGCCCTATATCAACAAGGAATGCAAATAAGGTAGATTTGAACTACTTCGGCATACCCTATTCTACTTTTAGACGAGAATTAAAACATATAAAAGATAAAGACGTACACTTGGCCTTATGATGCTGTTTGGATGAGTGATCTCCCTATTCTCTTAAGAGTATATTAATGTGCAGTGAATGAATATTTTATATGTATGTGTGTATTTATGTATTTATGTATTTATATATTTCAATATTAAATTTTACAAAAAGGATTTGAAGCTTTATATCTTCTATTAATTATCTGCGAGCGCTTTCGACAGTTGGTAGTACTGGTACTGGTTGGTAGTACCTCAAAC
>WOGO01009776.1:0-10065 GCA_015342085.1 Leptinotarsa defecta | reverse complement strand
TGAATTGAATGAGCATAGTTTTTTGTAGGTTCACCATAATATGGTTTCTTGTTTTATTGTATACCATTCATAGAATTGGTTCACTACTGAGGTCACTTTCACATTAAGAGTACTGAGCGGGGAGTCAGTCACTATTATTGTCGTATCGTGTACATTTCCCAATGTACCTGCCCAGACACTCATTTTCTCAGGAATCTCAGTGTTACCAACTGGAAAAATATGTGGGATTATGTCTAACCAATATCACACAATTTGGCTGTTGATATTTCCGTCTAAAAAAAAGTGCATTCGCCATTGAAACATTCAAATGCAGTATTGGCATGCAGTATTAGCATGCTTCTGTAAGGATCATCTTCATTTAATTCATCTAGATCTTCAGTTCATAAGGGCGAAGCTTGTTGTTGAGACGTCATTCTCATGAGCAACTGTTGTCGAGGATCGCACGGAGCTATTCACTACAGAAGCAACAATGTCTGTTTCTTGTCCGAGACAGCTCCTCTAGCTCTTCCTGCATTTCCATTTATTTGAAAATTTCTAACCGATTCCTTGAGATATTTTTGAAAGATCGGATTATCAGGAAATTTTGAATGTTGAACAACCTTTCTGTTTCGTAAAAATTACGACCGGTCTCGACTCAAAACGAAATTGCTTCTGTTTTTTTCTTCGAAGAACTGGTGTGAACCATTTTTGAAAATTTTAACGAAATGAAATGGAGCGAATTCTCATTATCAATAGATATAGTTCAATCTAGATACGAATTATCAATAACTTGATGAATGTAGCGTTACTACGTGATTGAAAGTCATCATGATAAATCAAACTTCCTATGTTTTTATTTAACTTATATTTGTAACTGAAGTTATTGTAGTTTCGTCCTGATGGAACATTTTCAAACTATAGGTACTAAAATTCCATAATACTAGGCACTGAACTCTCAGAAATATTGTATTGAAACGAAAATATATCTGTCAGGTTGTGATTTTATATACCTATTTCATCATTGGACAACGCATTTTATTCATTGAGAAACTTCCTGGAATTATAGTTTGATACAATAAACTGATTGGTTATACAAGTGAAATGAAAACATAGAAAGTTTTGTTTTCCATTTTTTATTTCAGATTATCATTTTTCCTAGTCTTCAATTCATACACCAATATCTCCATAACCGGTCATCCAAATTTAAAACAGTGAAGTAACTTTCGAGCATAGCAAGACTCCCCTTTCTATTGAAAAATAAGTTGATGTCGCCTTCGTTGGGCGAGTGATGCCACGCTATCGACATTTTCAAAATAATACTGAAAATGAATATTTTCCATACAATTTTCGTCCAACTTTGTGATCTTGCTTCGTTCATGAGTTAAGAGGGAGGGAGTTATATATGTCTGCACTGTATTACGAAGTCAAATTCTGTATATTTTCATAGTAGCATTTCCGTAAATAAAGGTGTGTTATGTAGACTAGCGTCCGCCCCCCCCCCGTGGGTTGAGCTACCTATCGAGCGCGTCCTCAGGTGGCCAGGAGACTGGAGGCCCAGTCCCCATCAGCCCATATAATGGGCTGATGAAAATTAATTATGAAAATTAAAATTATGAAAATTAATAATCTTGTCCCGAGAAAAACTACATTCGTCTGTGAATTCTATCGTCTTCACAAAGTCACAATTTCTTCTAATCATTTCCAGCATCCAATTGCAAAATTCAAGACGGTTCGGAAAAATCATTTCAATTCAAATTCTTGAAGAATTTATACAACTTTTCATAATCAATAAAAAATTTGTATTTCATTTCATTGGTATTTTTAGTAAGTATAATATCGCTAATTTGAAGAATTGTAGCATAATGATTAGTAATATCTCATTTATAAATAATTGGTTTGAACGTATTTGGTGATTCTCCACTTCTTATGAATGTGGTCAATACAAGATTTTTGATTACCCACTTCTCTAGTGAAATTATTGATGAAAGAAAGAAAACCATTTGCATTCATTATATTGGAGTATTCGTGGGCATTCTTTGAATCTGAAAGGAGATTAATGTTTAAATCACTGATAAAAATAATCGTTTTCTTATTGAATTTCTGATTATCATCTAAACTTTTCTTCAGCTGTAAATTGAAAGTACTTTGATATGTTGAAGGAGGTCTATATAGGGCAATAATATTAATTTTTTCACATTCATTAAAAAATATTTCAGTAGTAATTACATTTAGTACACCAACTGGTACAATATTATATGAACAGTTGACATTTTGTTTTATAAATACTACTACTCCATCATTTCTGTCCACATTTCCATTATAATATATTTGATCGTATTCATTTAGGTAGAATAAATTATAACAATCAAGTTTCCATGTTTCTGTGAATATAATCAAATCAAATTCCTTTTCAAATCGATTCAGGTATAATATGGCTTCCTGGAAATGTTTAGCTAAACTCCTAATATTTAAATGAAAAATTGAAAAATTATGACTAAAACTAGTACTCTGATAATATTTCATTTCATCAACTACCTTTGTCTCAATAGTAACTGTTTCTAAATCTGCAATGTACTGATCCATGAATAATGTCAACAGTTATTCATCCATTTGTCAGTAGATCTAGCTATGATTTTTCCGGGTTTTCCTGCAGCTGAAAAAGCAAATGCTCCACTGGAATCGATGAAGTCGCCCCTGAGCGCCAATTAATTTTTGTTATTGTTTTATAATTTCACGATCTGTATTTTGGAAGTGTTAAAAATTATGGATGTGTTCTTCATTATTTATCAAAATTGGTATATCTTTTTCTGTTTTTCGGGGAAGGATTCTTTCGTTTTCATACCAAACAAATTTGAAGCCATATTTCTACAGTTTTTTTGACTTTTCAAATAAATATTTATTTCTTGGTCTCAGTTCTTCATTAATGTAAATTACATTTGTAGATTCTCTTATTCCTAAAGTTCCAGTGGTGAAATTTCCTTTTGTTCTATAAAACATTTCAGCAGCACACAAAATATTTCTTTTCGTTTCTTCTGTATCTAAGACAATTTTTCAGACCGTGCGCCGGATATTTTTGGGTTTTGTTTCAACTATTCTATTTATATCTTGAATTTGCACGTTGTCTTTATTCAATTGGAGCTTTTAAAAAATGTCATGTACGGGTACTATGTCCAAATCAGTTTTGTTTTCATGTTTAGGTAAACCAATGATTTCTAAATTTTTCTCTAGCTTCTGTTGTTCATGAAAATCTGTAATTTTTTCGATTAGACTTGTATCTGATTTCATTTTTTCTATTTCTTTCTTGAGCATGCCTTTATCACGATTCATTTGTAATCTTTCTACTCTCATTTCTTAAACTTAAACTTAATATCTCCATATTTTCATTTTTAACTTCGTCGTACTTGCTGGAAATGAATTCATTATTTTCTTGCAGTTTTTTCACCGTTTTCATTAGATTTTATAAAACTTTATTGCATTTATCATTTTTGTTTGTTTCTGGTTGCTCAGAATTATTTTTACAAATCCACCTATTTCCATTTGGTTTCTGCATGTTGGATGTACCAGCACTTTTGCGGTCTTGAGAACGAACAGAGAACTTCCTTAATTTTTCTTGAGTGAGTTTTCCACTTGTAGGATATTTTAAAGGCAAATATCCACTCTCTTCCTCCGATGTTTCTTCAGCTTCCACTTTGTTTACGATTCCAATTTTTTTTGGTAAAGATCTTTTTTCTCCCATTTGGACAAATATGTTGACTTTTGTTGTGAAAAATGTCAATCACAATATGATGACAATTTTTGATAAATTTTCTGTTTTTATGGCCAACAACAGTTTTATCATCAACTAAATGATTCAGGTATCAGTTTTAATATATTCGAGATATTTTAAGCTATTTTTTACATAAAAATCTTCAATTTATATAAGATTTAGTAGTTGAGTCTCTCATCAAATTGATTAAATCATTTCTATTTCTTTTTTACTGAAATATTTTTTACATAAAAATCTTCAATTTATATCAAGAGATAGTAGTAAAGTCTCTCATCAAGTTGATTAACTCATTTATTTTTTTACGATTTTAAAAGATTTTTTAATGATTTCTTTTTTATTGCAGCTCTGTATAGGTAAAGTGGAAAAAATAGAATATTTTTTATTCTGCCCAACATGCAGTGTCGATATACCGGAAGAACTTTTCATAAACCACACGAAATCACATGCAATAACATATTCATTATATTGCCGTTTGTGTTCACATTTGGTCTTCAAAACTCCTGAAGACTATATGCACCATATGAATGTACATTCTACAAAAATGCAATGCCAGTACTGTAATAAAATGTTTCCAACCCGTGAACTGTTGGACGAACATGAAAGGTCTCATATTAAATATACATGTTATATTTGCTTCCAAGTATTTCGATTACTCTCAGCCTTTGAAGAACACAGAAAAACGCATTCCAGAAGACAACATGTAACAAGTTTTTCAGCAGTATTACAAAATGCGAGTGTAATACAAAATGCACAGCTTGAAGCTCCTGCAACAGTGTCAATGGTTAAAACTTATGAGGCAACAAATATAAGTAGTGAATTCCAAAATGCCTCTACATCACAGCCTGAAGCTCCTGCAGCAGTATCACTTGATGAAATTTGTAGGACAATGAATGAGTTCCAAAATGCCCCTACATCACAGCCTGAAGCTTCTGCAGCAGTATCATTTGATGACGTTTATACGATGAATATAAGTGATGAATTCCAAAATGCCCATACATCACAGCCTGAAGCTCCTGCAGCAGAATCATTGGAGGAATTTTATAGGACAATAATAGAAGCTCCTGAAACAGAATCATTTGATGACATTTATACGATAAATATAAGTAATGAATTACAAAATGCTCCTACATCACAGCCTGAAGCTCCTGCTGTAGAATTATTGGATGAAATTCATGGGACAATAAATGTAAGTGATGGATTCCAAAATGCCCCTACATCACAGCCTGAAGCTCAAGAATCATTGGAGGAAATTTATAGGACAATGATGGAAGTTCCTGAAGCAGTATCATTTGATGACAATTTTACGATGAATATAGAATTATTGGATGAAATTCATGGGACAATAAATGTGAGTGATGAATTCCAAAATGCCACAACATCACAGCCTGAAGCTCCTGCAGCAGAATCATTGGAGGAAATTAATAGGACAATAATAGAAATTCCTGAAGCAATATCATTTGATGACATTTATACGATGAATTTAAGTAATGAAATCCAATATCCCCTCACATCACAGCCTGAAGCTCCTGCAGCAGTATCATTGCCTGAAACTTATAGGGTAAGAAATCTAAGTGATGAATTCCAAAATGCCTCTACATCACAGTCCGAAACTCCTGCAGCAGTATCATCGCGTGAAATTCGTAGGGCACGTAGGACTCCTGCAGCAGTCTCATTCGATAAAACTTGTGTGGCACGAAATAGAATAGTATTAGATCCTCGAGGAAGATCGGCTAGTCCTTCTAGAATATCACAAAATAGAAATGAAACAAACAGTACTTATAGTACGTATAATACTCTCTCATTAGAAGCACTACTTGATGCACCTATTGGAGAAAATCGATATGAAACGGCATATACTGCTCCAGTTCGAAATAGTAATGAAAGAGAAGATATTACTCTAGCAAACCTGCTTGGAAGTCCTCCGAAGCGAAACAGATATGAAACGGAGAATATTTCAACACATGAAACATTTTCAAATGAAACTGGAAATTCCTCACTGCCTGGAACTGATACCAATGAAAATAGAGATCAGGACAATAGTAATTTCAAATCTCCACGTAAAAGAAAATTATGAAAATATTCCATCTACATAATTTGGAGGAACTCCTTTAGGCCAGGAAGCAATCAGAACTAAATAATTCATCACAAAAATAAAAATGAAACCGAAAATAAAATATTTCTTTACAGTTATCGATGGAATAAGATGAAATTTCAATCAAACCGAAAAATGTATAGTATTTTAATAAAATTACTGTTTAAATATCGTACTGGATTCACTGAATTCGGAACTTAGACTCAGGAAGTGAGCAGCGACGGATGTACCTTCCACTTTAAAGCCTTCCTGATGTTCCAGAATATCCAATACGTATTGTTTGCATTTTGGAATCTATGATCGATTTTCCTCCCTTACCATTCGATACAGAATGTTTTGTTTCATTAATATTCAGCCAGTCAAAATATAGAGGTATTTTTGTTTTCATCTTTATGTTATCGATTATTCGTGTTTATGTTTTGTCTTGAACTTCTATCAATGTTTTTATTAATTAGTGTAATATGATGTTTTTAGGATTCATGTTTTTGAGAAACGACTACGGAAACATTTCTAATAATATTTTTTCTATTGTGTAGTTTATTGTTATTATGTTCATATTGTAAATTACTACGAAAATAAAATAATTACTGTTTGTCAAGCCGATTTTTGGTTAACGTAATATACACTGTACACTGAAACTACTGTTGACGAATTAATAAAAATGCTATTGAGATATTTGCTTTTTTTTTTCAAATAAAATTATTTTTGAAGTATTTAAGATAAAACCATTTATTTCTGGTATTTCCAGGTGTTGACTTTCCAAAAATGATAACAAAGAATGAAATGAATCAAATATGTCGGACAAATCACTAAATTTGCCCAGAAATATAATTGCTTTGAATAACATTCCGATAAGTATTCATTCTATTTGTGAGTGAGATTTATTACAGATTTTGCTCATCTACCCAAATCAATGAACATTTTCCACATTATCAACTCAACCAAGTACCAGTTTCGCTATATTGTAGCTTCCTCAGTTGAACATTACACTGGTACATCATTACATTGAACTATTCTACAATACGTTTTATAGGCAAGTAGTTACATGACTCAATTATTTCAATCAATTTGAATTACAAATGAAAATATATTTCCATTGAATTTTCCGGCAACTATTGCTGTCCATTTATCAACTCTTTAAAAAAAAACTCAAACATTACGGTAACAATGTGAAATATCTATGGATACCAGTATACTACTGGATTTTCTGGAGTGAAAAGTTAAGGTAATGGTTTACATATAAAGGAAGTGATTGAGCCTGATTGATATTCTTTAGAAATACCCACAATATTGAGACTCCGGGAACTGGTCACAAAAGACTAAGACACTAAAAAGGCGAATACCGTTCAATTCACTCAATCTGTTCTGTTTTAAAATCTGTTTCAAAATCTGTTTTTCAGTTAAACAGCTGTCGCACCCCTACGAACGGCAACTCTCAGAAGTCGACACTTGTGCGAGCTAAGGACTAACGAGGTTTTACCTTTTAAAGTGTGATTCCTAACACTCAGTGACATGATTGATTGAATCAACACTGATAATTTTATTTCATTTGTTCTGACTTTCATTATGTATTATGATATGATTTGAAATATCTGAAATAACAAATGAAAAAAAAGATTAAAATAACAATTATACTGTGCAAAAAAACCCTGAAAAAAATACAAAAAAATAAAAATCGAGCAAAAAATTTATTTTAATTTCATTTTAACTGATCAACTTAAAATTTTTGTTTGATTCTAATTTTTTTTCAGGGTGTTTTTGCTTAATAAATTTTTTTTCTCAGCTATTTTTTTAAATTTTCATTTGTCATTTTAGAGATTTCAAATCATATCAACCACCCTCAAACTAATAATTTTATCGTAATCTCTGAATGTATTGAGTCGAATAATATTCAAATACTATTGATTGTTGTACAATTTTTCTTTGATCGAAACAATCAAGTCTTAAAAAAATTAAGAAAACACTAGTTCACATTGAAAATAGTCAAAATATAGCACGGAAAACTGTGGAAAGAATAGAAAATAATGATATCAGTTTACAGTTTTTTTCATATCCGACTATAAAAACAACATAAGCAACAGACGAATACGTGAAAACTGGAATCAAAACTTTGTCAAAAATATAAATATTATGAGCACTGTGAGTAATAATAAGCAGTACTCAGTTTTCATAAAAACATGCAGTCACAATTATGAATCTGAATGACAATTTTTAAAATACAACCAAATCTCGTATTCTTATCTCTCATTGGCCTAGAGTTCAGTTCACGTATTTCAAGAAAATATGTCGGACATTAGAAATAACGGTTATAGGATAATAATGATAATAATAACAATAGCTTTATTGTCCAACAGTTACCTATTTATAGGACAATACAAAATTATATTTATAATGCTGAAATTCAAATAAAGAGAAATGAATGAAGAAAAAACAATTTCTATTACGAAAAATGAGAAAAAAACTTTCTATGTTTTCCACCACTTTTAAAAAGTGGCTATGAAATTTTTTTTTAACTTTTTCAATGCGTGGATTATAAATCTCATAGAATGGACTCCAGACGATACTTGCAACTAGTGGTAATTAGACAAAAGTGTTTTTATTCATTTCATTAAAGTGATCATCAATTACCACAAAATAAACGAGTCATCAATCACACATATGTAATATAACTTCTTCATAGTTTTAATATTATGAAGGTTTCTGCAATTTCGGTTATCTATCTATTTTTTTTTCAATCAGCTGTATCCTCCATACGAACAACAGTTCTCAGAAGTTGGCAAACTTGTGCGAGCTAAGGACTAACGAGGTCTTACCTTTTAACGTGTGATTCCTAACACGATTACATTTATAACAATGAAACCATGAGCCGTCAAGGACTCAGAAACTTTCCATGGAGTATGTATTCCAAATCTTAATTTTTGGTCAAATATTACCTCTAGGTCTTTGATATCATTGCATCTCAGTAGGTCTGAGTCTTGAATTACACACGAAAAGGTTTGAACCTACTTTTTTCGACTATAACCTATACTAGAGTTGTACCCCAACTCCGAATCGTTATTTTTCAACACCTCGACACGTGTTTTAATCACCAAGTGATGATCTTTAAGAGGAATATTGAACTAAATCTACATACTGAGTTGTCGTTATATATAAATAGGGACAAAATTGTATATAGATTCAGTTTAATATTCCTCTTGAAGATGAACACTTGGTGACTGAAACACGTGTCGAGGTGTTTGAAATAACGGTTTGGTGTTGAGAAAAAACTCCAGTAATATTCATTACTACACCAAAGGTTCCGAACAGTGCATCATAAGTATAACCTATTAGTAAAACATAACCGCTAACTAAAAACAAAAGAGGACCTACGTTGGAGCCCTGAGGCACACCGGGAGAAGCTAGATATGCTGTAGATTCATAACAGTTATAGGACACGAACTGTATGCTACTGCATCAGCTGATACTGCTGAATACTGCCTGTGTTCAAAAACCAAAACCCATTAGTTTATTAAGCAAAACACAATGATCAATTTTATCAAATGCTTTTGAGAAATCTGTATACTTTACAGCAACTTGTCCATCGTTATCTAATGTTTTGGAAGTAAATTGAGTAACAATGACTAAATTCGTAAATGTAAAACATTTAGTACCAAATCCATGTTGATGTTGAGATTGTTGCTGTTGAACTGAAACATATATTCGATTATATGAAATAAAACAGATATGGGTCTGCCCCGTTATTGCTTTTTCACCACTTTTGTATACAGGACATACTTAAAGTAATTTCCAAATATCTAGAAAGTTCCAGATTTCAGACATGATTTAAAAATTCTTGTTAAGGGGAGAAGGGAAAAAGCATCCCAAGTGACCTATAAAAAGTCTAGAAGTATTCGAAATGTATCAGTTATTACCAGTGTTGCCGTTTTAGTACTGTAGTAGTAGATTTAGTACATCAGAAACCGCAGTGCTTCTTCTAGTATTTTAGTAATTTTCGACCATGTTGATCATCAGACAAGTCAGACTTGTGAGAAATATACATGAATATAAAAGCACTTGAAATGATATGTTCTATAAAACAATATGATATAATATGGGGATGTATTATTATCTAACAACTAGCAGTACTTATTACAACTCACAAATGTTTGAGCTAAATGAGTTGGTTAAATATTATATTAAAGATGAAAAACCTCTCGTTGTCTCTGCTTTGAGCAATGATTCAAATAAT
>WOGO01009775.1:0-10065 GCA_015342085.1 Leptinotarsa defecta | reverse complement strand
ACCTCGTTAGTCCTTAGCTCGCACAAGTTTCTCAACTTCTGAGAGTTGTCGTTCGTATGGGGGCGACAGCTGATTAACGAAAAAACAGATTTTTTTTAAACCTCATCAGCTATGTTCATCAAAATCAAAGTCTTAATCTATTGACAAAGCATTGGCAACTTAAACTGAATACATTCACCAATTACTTGGTGAATGGTAGTATGCCTTTTTCACCAGTACTATTTCACTGTCCTTCGAAGTAAAGGATAGTTTGTGATATTTTTAAAGAGACCAGGCAAATGGTTATAAATCTTTTCACTTCAAATATGACAAAACTTTTTGTTAAAGATAGTGTGGGTGGTTATTGGAGGAGACATCATTTTGACTGTCTGTATACTCTTTGGACAGTTGTTATTTTGGACTTATGTATTAGACAGATTTTTCAGTCTCATTATTTCATGTTTGATGAAAAGAAGTCTGCAGTGAGCCCGGGCTTACATTTGCAAATGTACCGAACTGCTTTTTCCTGAGACCCAAATATAAAATTCATCTCAGCTGGTTCTTCCAGAACCCCCAAAAAGTAACACCAAATCGTAGGTCAGGTTCAATAAGTCAGAAGTAGGACATTCTGCCTGAGTTAAAGCCATTGCCCTAGTTATCGTTTTAAGTGTGTAGCAGCCGGAGATCAGTTTTTTTATTCATGTTTCTTTTGTGTGCCTCAAACTTCAGCTTATCATCTAAGTAAATATCCAAAAATTTTATATATTTGTTAACATTGCGTTTATATAAAAATCAAGATAAAGATAAATGTCAATATATCGGTTTGTCAGTATCAAAACAAAGGAAATTTGAATGGCACCACTGTTTGACCTTTTCTAAGTCCTTGGAGATGTTTTCCTGTTGGGAGTTCAATATTATTTTCATGCCACTAATCTTTGGAATGTCGAATTTACTGAGATTATTCAGTAAATCAGACAGGAAAATTTTAATGATGCTTTTTCACAATTTGGTTCAACTTTTGGTTTTTATTTTGATTTGCACTTTTCAAAACCAGAAAAACAATAAAAATCTCATAAAAGACTTTTCAACTCTCTAGAAATCACACAAATAAAAAAATGAATTTATTTTTTACCAATTCATCTCTAAAATTGACCCAAACTATAAGGCAATATACAAGCAAAAAAAGAAATACAATAACCTTTTAAAGAAGATAAGAATAGATATGTACACAGACAAAATAGCTAAATCAGACAATAAATCCAAGGCAATGTGGCAGGTTATCAAAGAAGTGACAGAGTCACCTCAAAATGGACAGTTCAAACCCAATAATCCACATTAGATTGCAAATCGCTTCAACGAACACTTTATAAACGTGACCCATGAGCTCTTGACAATACAGAAAAATATAGTGGATTTGAAAGAGCAATCAACATTCAGTCATGTGAGCTGATCTCAATAGTAAATAATATGAAGAACAAGAAGAGCACGGGTATTGATGAAGTACCAATCCATATTCTAAAAAAATGTGTACATGAAATTTTAAGTTTCAACCCATTTAATCAATCGTTCCTTTGAGGAGGGTGTTTTTCGAGATGAACTCAAGGTAGCTCTAGTGACGCCACTTCATAAAAAAGGAAATAAGTCGGAACTTTCCAACTTTACACCCATTAACTGACTTGTATATCAAAAATTTTTGAATTAGCGATGGCTAAACGATTAGTTTCCATTTTTATAAAGTTCAACATGTTTTCCAATCACCAACATGTATATCTGAAAAATAGGTCTGTAGAAACAACTGTGGTTCATTTCATCAGTGAAATTGTAGAATCAATGGAAAGGGGAGATGCGGCCTGCGGGATTTTTCTGGATTTGTACAAGGCCTTTGATTGTATAGATCACAATATTTTGCTGCACAAACTTTCTAAATACAGTACCTATACGAGGTAACACAATATAATTGGTTTAATTCATATCTCAAAAGCAGATAGTAGAACTCGACCAGAGAAACAAAACAGATCAAAGGCATTGGCTACATCGATAGGAGTCCCGTAGGGTAGTATTCTCGCCCTAATACTATTCATTATTTTTATCAATGACATCAGCGAGGCTACAAAAAATATAAATTCTCCTCATTTGATCAACTTTGCTGATGACACCAATCTCCTGCTGACCCTTATCCAGATGTAATCAAGAAAGGAAGTGACACAATCAAACAATGCAAAGAATATTTTCTTGAGAACAAATTAATTCTGAATGAAGGAAAAACCGACTGCCTCATATTCAAAGCCAACAACAGTTCAGAAACGCCACATCTTGTAACACTTGATAATGAAAAAATTATTTGCAATAACCTCAGTGAAATTTCTGAGCATCAACATTTATGATACTTTGAATAGGACAATTCAGGTAGACAATATATGCAGTAGATTGTTTTCACCAATATATGTGATAAGTGTACATAAAAAATATGTTGATCTGCAAGAATTATTAACAGTATATTACGCATATTTCTACTCTATCATGAGGCTAGGAATAACAGTTTGGGGTTCAAGTAATGAATTATGTAGTTTTTCTGTGTCAAAAAAAAAATGGAACAAGTAATTTTCAATAAAAATTCTAGTGATTTATGTAGGGGAATTTTTAGGTCAAATAAGTTGTTCACTGGACCAGCAGTTTATATCTTTTAAACAATAAAATTTCTAACTGCTCATCCAAATCTTTTCGAGAAACACCGTAAAACGTACTTTTATGAAATAACACATAAAAATGATTTTGCATAATCTATTCACACAAAGGCTCTGCATGAGCCAAGCGATGAAATTCTACAACAGAATCCCCCAAAATATACGCAACATTGAGGTTGTAGGCATATTTTTTCAAGGTCCTTGTGCTAATTTTTTACTTACAGTCCATATTCCTGAAATGTATGTAGATTTAAGATTTTGTGACGTACTTTTAAAGACAATGAAATTCCATATTATTGAAATGTATGTAGATTTAAGATTCTGTAACGTACTTTTACAGACAAAGTATTCTGCAACCGTTTTCATGTAGAACTACAAATACTCTGTGAGGAAAATAAACATATCTATCTATCAAATGAAGAAAAAAATATTCCCTAAGTATGGAACCCTGGGGGCACCACATTCAACATCTGAAGGATCAGAGTATGTATTTGTTTTGAAATGTAACAATTTGAGTTCTATTGGAGATATATGATTCCAGCCAATTACTTGCTATTTCTGTAAACCTATAACAGTTCACTTACGTGTCAGAATCAATTCAACTTTTAGGTACATTTTTGCGAGAAAAATATCTATTCGGAGGCATCTTTGCCTTTGGGAAAATTTTGGAATCTTTTGTTATACTTAGATATAAAATAACAACTGAATGAAACAAAGAATGCACACAAATAATTTATTAAGTAAATAAAATATAGAGTACATAGTACAATAAATTTGAAAATAGACCAAAATTTATTATTTTTATCATCTTTTTACCATATAACTATTACTCCTATGTCTAAAAATAAAAAAACAACAAAAGGGCACTTCATTCCAAAAAATTGATAATTGAATTTGATAAGCAATTTTATTCACAAAATACCTATACACAAACAATTCAGTACCAGAATATTGTCCCTAGTCTACAGTTATTGGGATAAGAATGTAAGAAACTACAAAAAAATTACACATTTTTGTTAGTAAGTTTACAAACAAAATATTAGCCGAAACTAATTTTTATATTTAACAAAAATTCAAATAAAGGTTGCATTCTTTTATTTTTAATAAACTATTTTACTTACCCGCTAGGTTATGATAGTAAAAAAACTCACTTAAAGCTATAATTTAAATTAGGTACTGATATACAATTCTATACGAGAATGAATGAAAACAACATCTTGAAAAAGTTAGAGGCAACCATCATATTTCGTTAATATTATTATATATTTTTGGTACAACCATTAATTTTTTTAAGATATTGTTCTACTAGCTCAATTATAATAAATCAATATTAATCAAATAAGTTGACTATTTTAAACTATACACAGCTTTGTGGTGCCTACAAAAATATGGACACTTGGTACACTCCCATAATTATTTCAACCAATATTCAATTTTCCATCGGACATAATGAAAACTGCACTTGGATCAACTTTTTATAAATTTTTTTAATATAAATATTTTCAAAATAAACAAAAATCAAGTGACAACTTTTCTTTTAAAACAAGTTTGTCAAGGTATTGGCAATTTTTTCCAAATTTGAGTTTATGACAAAGGTTTTGTAAACAAAGAAAAAAATTGACAAATCTTAAATCTCAATGGGTTTATCAAAGTCGGTTTTTGATGAGTTATAAGATTGTTTTATATCCTCTAGAAAATGGAGAAAAGGAAAATATCAATATTTACTTTTCATTTATGTTAAAAATGAAATATTTCTAGATCATGTGAGCAAGCAAATCTCCTAGCACATTTGGTTTGTATGTACATATATTCAAATTTGAAAATTGATGCAATACTAATGACCCACGACAAAATATTGAGAAACAACAACAAGTGTATCTAGGTTAGTATTCTGTTGTCATTTGTATTTGTTAGTGAACAAAAAGTTACCAGAAAAAGAGTATTTTTCATGAAATAAAAATTATTGTTGACAATAATATACAATAGACAAGGATTAAAATAATTTTTAAAGCTGCTGGATTATTTGTCATTGTACTTTCTGACTTCTGAACTTTGGCGATAAAGTTGATGGATTTTTGGGAAAATTTATCTAGGGAAATTATTATGATAAGTGCACTATAAAAATAATCCTTTCTGAAATCAACGTATTTTTGAAATTTAATTCTCTGGAAAATTGAAACTTGCACCTTAAATTATATTTTTTATCTAATATGGAAAGCAGTTTGAAGAACTGAAATATGTTCCAAAAAAAGTAGATCCAATTTTGGGAATTTATTATCAAGAAGCTCTTGGAATCACATATTATGAAAGACTTTCAATAGACTAAAATTAGTTACTGTAGACAAAAGGTCAGGATACAAATTTGAATACAGTGTAATTTAATAACTTGAACTCCTCCTTTTGGAACATAAGAAAAAAGGAAACTCAATTCAAGAATGTACAACACAAATATATATTTTACGTTCGAACTTTTCTTGAATTCCCATAATCGGTAATGTTATTGAATCACAGACTTTCAGTTGTTCGCACTCTTCAATAGATATAATTGATTTGATTAAGTAGATCCACTAATGAAATCGACTATTAGAAAATCTGACTTTGATAAACTTTTCCTGAACGTGCTTGGAGTTGCAATCTTATAAAAACGAGTTGTTAAGATGTGGGGAAGGGTGAGAGGGAAATTTTTCCACACATTACCAGTCGTTGATGCTTCTCAGAAATGATACACCAAAAACAATAAGAGCTTAAAGAAGTAAGTGAATCATTAGGCATTAATAAATATACACCTTTCTATTAACAAATACTTATACAGTTAGAAGCATAAAATGCCTATAACAAACATAACCCAAAATAGAGTGAGACAAACTATGTTGTTTGAGGATTTTTTCGTCTACAATATCTTCGTTCTTTCAAAGTTATATTCTTTACTATGTGCTGTTTTGTTTCATTACATACTTTTTCCCTATAACAGAGAAAAAGAAGTCCCTTCTGGTATGAGAAAGTAATAAGTTGTCAGAAGTCAGTGGCATCACAATTATCTCAGAGAAAGTTTTAACCATTTCTTAGATAATCTTTTCTGATATTGAAACAGTGTTTATACTTATTTAGCGGTTGGAGAATGCACAAGACAGTTGACTCATTAATAATAATGAGAATATCTAGTTGAAATGTGAATTTTCATAAAAAATCAAAGACGGTACTCTAAAAATAGACTACATTTTTTCTGATTGATTTTTTGTAAAGAAGTACTTCTTTACACCGAATTCAACATCAAATCTACCTAGAGATGATGATTTTCAACATGTACAAAGTTTATCCAGTTTCAAGAATTTGTCTAATAATTCATTTTTCATGTTAAAGTATTACCTAAACAGCATTCAAAAATAAAAGATAACCTACCAACCAAAAACTGTCTTCAAAAAATAAACCTCTTAAGTAAAAGTTTTGATACAGTACTGTGCGTGTCAAATAGAATATATTTTGATTTTCTTCATAGTTATCCTCCCTTACGTCCTTAAGCAAAAATTGTTGACTTACCTATTCTCTAATTACTCTCTAAACTATCTCACAAACTGGTCTGCTACACATCAACTACGATAATGAAGCATATTTTTGTAGTGTATGCCCTCCAATGATATTAATCGGCAATGCTCAAACCTTTCCGCAGCGCTTGCTGCGAATTTTATTGAAACGGCGCGTCTTTGTCTTCGGTTGTTCCACCTGTTCTTCTTCCACTTTCCTCTTGGCTTTGCTCGGGGACGTTTCTACTGATGTGCTGGGTTGGTCAGTTATCAAAACCTTTTTGTCGGTGCCTTTAGAAGGTTCTCCTTCCGTCTCTGTTTGTTTTGGCGAAGCAATATTCACGTCAACTACCAACTCAACTGGCTGTTCAATTCCTACAATAAACATTAAAATCACTTTGCATACATCTATCAAGTACTTTGAAAAAATTCATCTGAAACTCTCAAAATATTTTATCTATTTAAATCACTGCAATCTCTGCTTCTTGATTACTTTTAAATTTGCTTGCAGTCAACAGTCGCTGTCAAATAACTGATATTTTAGCTATGACTGTAAATCTTTCTTCAGATTTCCAAAAATCTCTTCAAAATATTGGATTTTTCTATGAATGTCTTTCAACTTGACAAAGAGTATTTGAGAGATAATGATGGAACTTCTGCGAATAGAACAGTGTAATGACCTATTCGATGAATATATCATTACATTTACCCATTGTATTTCTAGATACAACTAGAAAAAATTGTCAATTCTACTACAAGAAATTAATGCAAAATATGTTATTGTTGTGCATCAATTTGCCTATATAAGTGAGACATAAATAACTATTTAGGAAATACATATTTTTCTGTGTTGATGGCTTACCAAACTACTTTACTACAGTACAATTCCGTAACAGTAGGCATAACCTTGCTAACATTGTTGTCAAGGATGTAATACCATATATTTCATCATTTTTTTCCTAATCTGTTTAGTATAATTTCTGTACGCCACTGTAATAGACAAATAAAGGCACGAACACCAGTTATTTCTGAGAGTTTGGTGCCTACTATTTTAAAAGCATTATATAGTCAGATTGAAAATGGACTAAGCTTCACTTGTATAGTCTGTATTGTATTTCGTTACAATAAGAACAGTAGAAAATATTCACCACAAATTTTCGTTGTAAATCATACATAACAATCCAATTATTAATGTATAATAATAATGACGATAAATATCTTCTGATTGATTCGGCCGTTACTTGATGAAGATCCATATTAATTCCATAAACTACACCTTACGATTTGATCTTCACAAACTTAAAAATCGTACTAATGCATGATGTAGGAAATATTGGAAAGTATCTTGCATGTTTGAAAAATTCATTCAATAGACTTTCAGTTAAGATTCCAGATAGTCAACAGCTTGATATAATTCTATCGAGAATTTGGCCTTATTTGCAGACAGGGTTGAGTTGTGTCAAACCGAAAACAAAAACTACGCAGAGATCTGAAATATCATAAAAATAATGATTTCTGACCACCTCCTACTTCTCAAATTTTGCAAAGTGTTCCATCGTATGTTTTTGATGTAAACAGCAATGTCAAAAGTATATAATGCAAAGAGCTTCGACAACCAGTAAGTCCACTCCCACTACTTTCATTCATAAATTCACAAAGTTCTCGGTGACCTCAAAACAAAGTGCGGAGCCAATTTCGTTCTTTTACCATAGGCGTGCGCTTATATAAAAACCAATTTTAAAAACTAAGATTAAAAAAAACAACAGCGAATAAACTAATCACAATATCAATTTTCGACCGTTTATTATAATTAATTCGATGCCCGTGGCATCGTTGAATCCTTTGATACTACAACATTGAACGCGTTGGATGAGAATCTCATGCTAAGAGCGGTTGAAGGTCCCGGCAACTCGGGCGAATCACGTGGTAAGAGAACCTACTGGGTGTATTATTCCACTGTGGCTTCGACCTCATTTCAAATGAGGAAAGCCTGGTTTTACAGTAAAAACGTTTCCTTCATGTGGGAGTTCAAAAAACAACAGTACGAATGAGAGACTCAGATCTAGTTTAAATTATCATTATCTGAATAATGTTTTATTCCAACTCTTTATAATAAAATTCAAATTTACTTAGATTTTATTTTATCTATTTTATTTTATTGTATCTTAGTGTAGATATTTTAGGAATGAAATTTTTGGGTATGAACAATGTAAATTGATAAATTAAAGAATATTGCCATTGGAGGTTTCGACTTTCAACATGGCAAACGAAAGAAATGTAATATTGTGGAATTTGTTTCACTTCTCAGGTTGAGGTGTTAAATTAAGATAATCGTTACTTTGATAATTCCGGCAATACCAAACAGTTTTATACTTGGCACCAATTTAAAAAAAAAATCAATATTGTTCTTGATCTTAGACGCGGTGGGTAGATTTTTAGTGATGAAGAAATGAATGTAGCCTCAGTGGTACATCAAGCAACTGTATTGACAGTTGATTATACAGTTGTTGAAAATACTTTTCCCATCTTTCGAGTGATACTGGTCACAAGCATTTAGTAGGCTCAAACCAAACCTAGAACCCCTAAAAAAAGGTAATTATAGAATTTATTCAGCAGTACAAAAACAAGTAGACACTGAATAGAACAAAATGCTTGTAGATCAAATATAATCGAGAAATCTACATCTACACCATTGAGGAAATCTTTCAAGCAGAGATTACTGGACCTGACGGATTCTGCACAGCATTGATAGAGCCATCCAACGACTCTGAAATAAGAACCCTAATAATAACAGGGTGACTCTCAAGAAAGGGCAAGTGGATACGTGCAGCCATCTGTCTTTAAGAAAACTATGCAAGGCCACCCGATTCGATTTGTAGAGGAAAAGAACGATACGTTTGTGAGGGCTACATCATTGGCCGAACAGATTTAATTCAACAAAGGATCGATACTGACGATGCCAAGCATATATGTTAACCACCGAGATAACTTTCTTTTGCAAAGCAGAATAAGGTCGATTGATGATACTTAAGCAGCCCCTGGTCGTCACCTGTGGTATTGGTTTTGGATTATTTTTCATTGATATTACCCACGATTGGGGATTGAAGTACAGCGTTCCATTCTTACTAATTAACAAGTGTATTTAGTAGCTGTTTCTTCATTTGAAAGGGAATCACCTATTTTTTATTTTATGCTATTGGATATTATAATAATAGTTTCCAAACAAAAAGTTCGGAAACTATTATGTGAAAAGGTATTTTATTCGCTTAATGAATTTTTTCAGTCTCATTTGGAATTTTAAATTTTAATTTTTGTATCCCTTTTATGGTCTAAATGTTATATAATATGTCATATAATTATGTTGTTTTATGATTGTGACCTCATTGTAATTGTACCGAGTTATGTGACTTTTTCCATACCTTCCCTAGGTCTACGGAAATAAAGATTTTTTGATTTTTGATTTTGAATCAAAGGATTTCTGAAATTCGAACGCCTGACAGTTCCAGCTCCTACCTGAAATTTGGGGTAGCTGATGAATTGGATGACTCAATTTCGCCATCAGACTAGTTATAATTTTTGTCTAACTTGTTCATGCAAATATCTTAGAATTGTTTTAACTCCTAGTGCAAGGCTACATATAAGTGGCTTAATATTTAGATTGTGTGAAGCATTTATAGTCAGTTAATATAGACACTGTTCCTACTTAAGGAACTTGAACCACCCGTCTCACTGAGCTAACCAGTGTTCTACCCTACCTCATAACTGGCTTTCAGTAGAGTCTATAAATTTTTGATAGGGTTTCCTCATTAGAGTAAAAACTAGTAAACTATTATGCAATATTAAAAATCTCCATCTGAGCCAGGAAAGATTCTGTAACAATA
>WOGO01009774.1:0-10065 GCA_015342085.1 Leptinotarsa defecta | reverse complement strand
ATATGAATCGTTTCAGCTTTCGTGATATATTTCTCATCAATCATCATGATATTAAAATAGTTTTTTTTTTTGAGAAAAAGAAAGTAATACAAATTATGGAACAACACCGGAAATTAAATGGCGCTCCGGGGCGACTTGATTGATTCCAGTGGCGCATTTGCTTTTTCAGCTGCAGGAAAACCCGGAAAAACCTGCAGCATCACCACATCTGAAGATCTTGATCTGCCAATGTCCTCTCTTTCATGGAATGAAATGCAGGGTGTCTCCAGAGGCTCCAATAAATTCAAGATATGGCCATAATATAAAAATTTTCGCAGTTCTTTCATTTTTTACGGTTTAATTATTCGTTAGTCAGCGATCTGCATCGTAGACAGAAATTTTGAAAATTCAGAGAACAATACAGAACTGAATTTAGGTAATCTCTATATCTCTTGTTAGGATCTTGAAAATATTTAAATCAGTTAAAAAATAAAATCATCAAGTAGCAAAAATGGATTTCATTGTCCATCTCTTTTGAGAATAATCGAATGAAATTGTTGTGTTCATAAGAGGTTCAACTGATTGTTGAAATCAACTGAATTTCAATTTCATAGGAATCCCTCAATTCTGGCAAGAATATCTGTATATGTTGCAATTAATAAGAAGCAGTCTATTTTACCTCAATCCCATGACATTATGCATTTCATGCATTATCAATTACTCACAGAGATTTCCTCAATGCATACATATTTCATCTCGATTTTTGTTTTTTTTTTTCGGAAATAGAAGAAATGAAATACATGAATACAGTAAAATATTTTCAAATTATTCCAGAGAAGTTACCGCGTTTGAAACATTATTGACGGTTAGGTGAACCTCAAATATCTGATATTTTACTCAAACGCGAGATGTTTCTAGGTAAATTCAGTAAATTACCACAATTACTGAGTATGAAATACGATTTTACAGTGATAATAAACGAAAGATTGAATTTTCGGTATGCAGGCATAAATGATGAAGAAAAATGGAATTCACAAACTGTGTCCCGACCGGGGCTCGAACCCTGCTCTCCTACTTCCTAGACATACGCATTAACTAACTACGCTATCGGAACCACCGAGCAGAATGATGGCCGATTCTCATCTGCAATTCAATCTCTCATGGTGTAAGTGCGATGAGAAATGGAATTTGTTAATTAGAATAAACTTAACAACTACACTTCATTCATTCAAAGATCAATTCGTTATTTCATTTTGATCATACTCACATTTATGTAAGTACCAGGATTGCATAACATAAAATTCAACGCATGAAATGAACCAAATAAACTCAATTTGCGGAATGTAGACATAAATGAAAAGAGAACCTAATTGAAAAAACGGGTTAGAATCCCGATCTGGCCATGAACATTACAGACGCTAATTTGTATAGTAATAATAAACATTAAATATATCAAAAGTTCCTAGTCTCATTTTTTTTCACCATCCTTTTCTGCCCCCTAACTTTTCTCATTTTTGAAGTCATTCATTTTCTCCCTATTTTATTTTTTTTTATTAAAAATCCCAATATTTTTATTATTATTATCTCTATTTCTGTATTTCAATTTTTGAGGTACCATCAGTTATTTATTGTGCATAATGACAAAAACGTAATTTTCATGACCATCTTTCTTCTTCTTCATGATATTATTATGATTGGAAATGTAATCATATTGTAAATATAGATAAAACCGATGATTTTAACTATAATAAAATGTTGTGAATTCTTTAAAAAAGTTTCAGGTTTCTACTACAGAAGACCTCGGGGGCATGGCCATTTTGCATGTGTTTGTGGAAAAAGTTATTACGAGAGGAAGAATTTAATGAGGCATCAAAAACTCAAGTGTGCTTTTTATCAACAGGATAGGTGTAAGGAAGTTATTTGAAAATGGGAAGTCGTGAAAAAATGATGTCCAATGTTATGTGCAGGTTTCATATCAGAAGAAATATTTCTCAACAGAATAGTTCCATTTTATACAAAAGTACAACGTGCGTGCATTATCAATGAACTATTTCTATTTGGGAACAAATAGTTCTAAAGTGGTTCAAGAATAGAATTATTGGTTAACACCTGATATTGCTGGATTTTGTCAATAGGCATCGAAAAACTTCATGATATTTTGAATTATGAATCCTAATTCAAACAAATTTTCGAAAATTTTTCTCTTTTTCAGCAAAATTTTCAATTCACGCTGCTTGGAATCGATGTAAACAATTTTTATTCATATATATTTTTTAAGGTACTTTGAATAACTCAATCAAACTAAACAGATTTGGAAAAGCTGAATACACTTATTTGAATGAATGAATCGAAGAGGTTTTTTACAAAAAACTTCAATACAAAAAACCCCTTCGATTCATTTAATCAAACTATATAGAAAGCCGTATCTATATAGAAAAATTTTGAAAATTTTCCATTATACTAATGCTATGGTGATCAGTTGAATTGTTTAAAAATGGTTTCCCTTTCTATTATAGTTTCAAACTGCTGGTATATTTTTCAACTCAAACAAATTTCTGGATTGATTTTATGACTCGTCCTATAACCTAAGTTTTTTCATGTCAGATATAATGTTTGCAGGTTAAGAACTGATGATTAATTACTACTGTATAGAATCCTTATTTTGGTTTGTTTTGTATAGTATTACATATTAGCTGCAGATTTGAATACAAGTTCGTGGATAATGTCCTAAATTATATGAAAAATATGTGGTACATGTGTGATTCCATTTTTCTATAAGAGAAACTATTACCATGCTCTGTTCAACATATCCAAGGTACTTGAAAGGCAATAAAAATTGGGAATTTTTTTCAGAAGACACAATTTTCATCATTAGAGTAATTCATTTCCACAAGAGTTCAGGAGACCGAAATTTGAAATTATTTGAAATTAAATAGAAGTTCGAGTATGAAAACATTCACACGTTTACCGAAGGAACTTCATTTAAAATTAGTAATGGATGAGTTTGTATAATTTTCTCTCATATATTTTATGCGCATTGTTAAAATTATCAATAATTTCGTAATGGTATGCATTTTAAAAATTTCCTGATTTGTCAACGTTGTCATACCAACTTGAAGGCCTTAACAAAATTTGTAGAAATATCAAATTTATTATATTTCGAATACCAAAAGTTTTCCAAATAGAAAAGATCACCCAAACTCATCTCAATTGTTAATGATAGGAAACTTAACCATGTTGATTTGAATAATAATCAGTTTCAGTTAGGAAAAATTGATAACTAATTTATACTCTGCAGAAATTATTTTTGGCGTAAAAACTTCAAACCATCAAATATTTTATATAAGAAAATAATATACTAGAATTCTAAATAATAACAAATGTATAGAAGTATATTTCACATTAGTGCCTTGATTTAAAGACAGAATAATTCATTTTCATTTCGAAATAAAACTCATTCAAGTGTACTTTTGACGCTCCATAATCTTTAAAAATACTATCAACACAAATACCTGAATTCTGTTTTATTCATAAGGAAACAAGTTCTTGAACCTTTGGAGCTGAAACATCATAGTGTGTTTTCTTTGGACTTTTATCGATAATTCATACTTGTGATATACTGTTTGGAACCTTTGGTGTAGTAATGAATATTACCGGAGTTTTTTCCCAACACCAAACCGTTATTTTTACACCTCGACACGTGTTTCGATCATCAAGTGATCATCTTCAAGAGGAAGATATCTTCCTCTTGAAGATGATCACTTGGTGATCGAAACACGTGTCGCGGTGTAAAAATAACGATTTGGTGTTGGGTGTCCGGTAATATTCGATAATTCATCACAAAAAGGTTTTCTATTCAACCAAATTCCACCATCTTCGTTTACATAATATAAATTGTTGTGCGAAAAATGTCTGCATACTTAGTACAGCTAATAATAACTTTCAACATTCAATCTAGTTGACATCGCGTAATAATGAAAAATGAATGACTTCATTCAAAAATATTTCAAATTTATCAACTCTAGTTGAAAATATAGGCGATCAACGCTGGAGATCATGAATATATTGAGACACATTTCTATATCTATACTGCTTTCGAAAATTAAGGATCTTCCACAATATTCAGCCCACACATTGACGTTTTCAGGATATTAAGCATGTATTTTCTTGGTATTGATTTTTATCATTTCAATAAAGACGATTTTGCTCATTGACCTTCACATTCAAAAAGTTCGTCCATCATTAATCAGCAGTAGCATTAATCAGCAGTAGGAAAAATTTCATCTTCTGTCAGGGTCATCATACAGTTTGTTTAAACATTTTATTTTCGGTGTTCTTGTCAGCTTTCTGCAATGAACTTTGGAAACTCCATATTATTAAATTCATGTTAATACGAAGTAAATGATAACATCCGTTAACATTCAGTTTGTTAAAAAAAATCACTTCCGGTTTATTTCTCGTCTTTTTGCCACGATCATTGACAACTTCACATCAGTAACTTCAAGTTATTGAGGTGTACCCTTTTTTTGGTTTCTCGGTCTGTTTTTTCAAATTCTGTAACCAACTTTCATTGCCGTGATGAGAAAATTGGGTTAACCGTCTTTTTTGTTCTTGTGCAGATGAATAAACATATCTGGATTAGGAATTTCTTTCATGGATTTCAGTTAAAAATGCATATATCAGATGTTATTCTATTTGATTTGCTGATTTAGACTCATCATTTCATATATTTGCTCGGCAGGCTGTGAAAGCTCTGGGTTTTGGTGCTCTCTATTACTTGTTGTATAATTGCTCATTTTGTTTCTTGAGTTTGTGAAATTTTTTCTATACGCAATCAAAATTTCATTAGTATAACTTATGAGAATATATATTTCAAGAAATTTGTTTCGTTTACTAGCTTCAAGCGAGAATTATTAGTATTTATTAGAAGAATAAATCTGTTTTTAATTATAATAATCGATAAGATAATATTTTTCTGTATTATAATCATTAATGTCAGAAATCGGGGTTAGATTTTATGTTATGATCAATAAATAAGTTTGTTTATATGTTATTGTTAAAAACCAAGCTAAGATTGAGATCTTGTATATATTAATTGAAGGTGAGGGTGTTTTAGGTAATTAATTAATTTTCTGATTGATTATGATAGTAGAGTGGTTCAGATGTAGGACAGAGAACTTTCAAAAATACCTTGTTCCCAAAGTGTTCATTCAAATATTATATAATTGTTATAGTAGGTAAGTTATTTTTATACCATTGTTAAAACGAAGTTGAGATGTTTTATGCCGTTGTGTTAAGAGAAATATCAAAATTGGTTCAATAAATAAACGAATACTTTTTATCTATTTTATTTGTTTTGCTTTTTGACACTATTCAATTGATTTGAATATGATTTTCCTGAACTATTCAGTATGGACTATAATGAACGTAATTTGCAAATCCATTTCGAAAGGCACTGGCCGATATTTGATTATGACTAGAAAACATTTTCGAAACTGCAACAGAATAGCTTCCCCGAACATAAAAGATGAATTCCCCAACAGTTACCATATTACATCCTTCAGAATATAACTTTTGTCCTCGCAGTCAACGCGCAAAAGAGGTTGCTGTCTGCCGCAGTAGCAGATGAAACGTTTAGTATTTCAAGTTCGATTCGACCACGGTCACACATCCTGGATTTTGTTCTCTTTAATCGTGATAACGTTTATTTCAGATGTGGAAATCATTATAGTCATGACATGTGGAGTAAATAAACATGTATACTAACAAAATCAAGTGAAGTGAAATAAAAGAATGTATAAGTATAGTGATGTTTATATTCGGAATATATACATTGATAGGGGTAATTTCATGATTGAACTCATATTCATCTGTTAGAAGGTGAGTAGTATAGGATGATTTGATTTTTTCCATTCTGGAAACTGTTTCTCTTCTTTTATGCGTGCTTTAATTTTATATTCCAGTTTGACCTATGTGAAATATCGGACATGAGCCACAAGTCATAAACCATTGATCTACCTGTCGCCAACCTCTTGCCTTTTTTATTTTCAATATGTATGCAATATGAATGTTTCCATAATCCACATTCATATCTTTATTTTTATAGCTCCATATTATCTTATAAACGTGTGGACCAATTTTCAAAAGCGAAGCAGCAGTAAATAGGAGATGAAAAGCTAATAAGTACCCCTTCATTTTCTTTTGAAATATTTGAGGCTTGAAAGTTTAGCAAAGTTTCAAGGTGAAAAATTTTAAAAATAATATGTTTTTCGAAAAAAGTTTTCCGTGGTAGTTCCGCCTTGAGGCATGTTTTCGATAGACCATTCTTAACACTTTGCTATCTTACCAACGGTAGAAGATACAGTGTTGGTTGAAACAGACAAAACAAGTACTAAATAATCTAAAAAAATAGGATTCGCAAATTTTGATTTTTCTGTTCTGGTATCTTCATTATACAAAATATGAAAAAATACTTGAAATTTTTGATCGTATGTAATGAAGGCTATAATATGCACTCATTTTATTTTTCATATGATGTTTCATTCACTTATGGCCACTATCATCATTTTTTTTTCAGATGAAATGAAAAACCCTTTCCTTATATTTTTATTCAGCCCATTGTAACTGACATTGTAACCGAAATATTTGAAATCCATACTGAAGACTAAATATCACAATATTATTTTTCAGAATGAAAAATTACAACACAGAAAATAATTTATATTTCGTTCGAGTTGGGATGTGGAGTGATTTGCTTTGAATTGCAGGAATGAAAGAGGCATCAAAATTTTCTAGAAAAATACAGGTCCATATATGGAGATTCAAAATAATTATGGGAGTCGTATGAGTTCAATCAAACACCTGTTTACATTTTTTTATATTCTGTATAATAAAGATACCAGAGAAGAAAAATCAACGATTTCGATTTTAATCAATTGGTTAAGGTCTCGGCCGAGATTTTAATTGTTACTGTCTTCATTCGGGACTGTCGTAGTTTGTAACTACATTCCTTCAGAGGTATATTCTTCTTGATGATGATTGATAAACCTCTGAAGAAGCCAGCCACTCATGCTACCGATACGTTAGGATGAAGTTCCAAACTACGACGGCCTTCAAACCCAAATGAAGACAGTAACACTGGATTTAGATTTCTTTCGATTATTTTGAAATCGGATAATCTGGATTCGTCTTCATAAATGCAATGCACCAGCGACGCACGACCTTGAAGTGCGCTCGGACCAAGCTTGTTCGTCTACTTCTTATCCACATGTTTCGTGAAGGAGATGTAGATTAATAAGCATTTTCTTTATTTCTATGTTTTTTCAACTCGATAATGTTTTTAATTTCCTCAGGCATCTTGACGGCTATTATATTGATTCTCTGGCAATCCTCAGTATGTTTGTGTAGTTTTTTTGGGATCAAAAATACTCTAAGCAACGATCACAAAAGTACTTTTGACTACATTCTCCACTCAACTGCTTCGATAAGAGCCTTGATAAGTTCTTTATCCATACGTAGTGATAGCGGATTGGAGTTTCACATTTATCACAATTGTCTTGAATCAGTAGTAAGTTCACATGTCTATCTTTCTTTTCCTTTGTTGGTAGGGTGATGAATGTTTTACATTTCTTTTGAAGGATGTAAACATTAATGGAAATATCATTTAGGTTTTCAAATCCCCGAATCTGTTTGAAAGTCATCGGCCACTGTACACCCTCCAATTTCAGAACGCTGCAGTAATGAGGGTAGGATGATATTCTATATGGGTTATTCTTGTAGTTAACGATATATAGAGATGCATTTACCGCCCACGCAATGCATGCCTCATCGTCATTCTTGATATTAACGCAAACCTTTTTTCATTTGATTTGTTGTGGTAATTCGATGTATGAGGACCCCAGCTACGGTGTGAATTATTGATATTCACACCCAAGTTCAAGATCTTCAGCGCCCAGCTAAGCTCTCTAAGTATCGGTGTTGTTGCTTTGTCATCGAACCAATCGTTGAGGGCGGTGTCTCTATATATGGAAGAGTTCGTAGTAGTGAAGTACTTGTACTCCTTCAATACTCTGCCTCTCTTCACTATCGCAAATTCTTCGCAGAAGGTGGTATTAACCTTGATGGATTCATACTTCTTTAGAGCATTCTGAATTCTCCTCCTGAAGAAACTCTTGCAGTCATCCATAAAAGGTGAGAGTTCCTTATGTTTGAGATTGGAAATAAATATCACCAGATCAAATCCTAGAGTTTGAAGCTGACTCAAAATGAGTCCAATGATACGAAAATAGGCTTCCAAAGGCTGTTTCTCACCCAGTGATGATGCGGTCTTTATCGATTTCCGTATTTTTCGTGAACCTTCATCACATTCAAGAGGAAGATCTTCCTCTTGAAGACGATCTCTTGGTGATCGAAACACGTGGCAAGGTGTTGAAATAACAGTTTGGTGTTGGAAAAAACTCCAGTAATATTCATTACTACACCAAAAGTTCCAAACAGTGCATCACAAGTGCACAAAATGATTTGAATACACTCGTATGTATATGCATATGTATTTCCCAATGACATAATACAAGCGATCATGTTTTTTCGAACCTTGTATTCTGAGATATCCTGTATACGTTTCTAATTGAGATCGCACATTTAAACGTTAGACAACTCCATCGTTATACTGTGATGTGTTTCTTCTTGAACAATGTATATCAAGACATCCTCTACTTTTTTCGATTATGTTCACACACATCTGAGATTTTTTAGTCTGTCATCTCCTGATCATGCTAACTGACGAAACGCGCGTCGATAGATTATAATTGACAAATGACAGTTCATCATCTCCTGATGATGTCAACTACGTTAGGAAAACATCATAAAATACACATGATAGTTGGCTTCAAATGAGCCACACTGCAAACTTTCTCATTGAAGAAGGGATCACACTTTGAAACGCTATATCCTCGTTATCGCGTTTTTCTTCTCAAACGACACTTTATATACATTTTCCTGTTATGTTCATCCACATCTGACCTTTTTGATCATTTCCTCCTGATGATGCTGACTTGTTTAACGAAGATACGGCTTAATGTCATTTCAACAAGTTGCGTCATCTTCGTGTTCTCCTATTCATTTTCATAAATGATCACACATTTTTCACCACCTCTCACGCCTACGACCTCACCTCCAACGTTTTTTTTTGTTGTATCGTTATCATAATTATCATTCAACCCTAATTCCCGAGTTCAATTTCATCTAACACAACCACCCAACCAATATTTGTTTTCTCCATCCTGATCGGCTGACGTAGGTCACTCTGTATCACAAATGAGATTGAGTATATTTCATCAGTTCGGGCTTCCATTGTCTAATATAATAAAAATTATTTGAAATCACCTGAAACGATTGTGGATACTAACAACCGAAAGGTCGTGACGTAACTTGATTCTTTCTGTGATTTCAAATTATTTTATAATATATCAGACAATGGAAGTCCGAACTAATGAAATAAATCACGAAACATTGTCAACCACCTTCAAACAAACGTTGAGATTGAGTGTTCGACAAGGTTCCTTTCGTAGGTCCGAGAATGACTAAAAAAAGCAACATAAAGAAATGCATGGGTAACGGAATCGCCGACTTCATACTCTCCAAAACACCACAAACCTACTCCACGGAATGCACGATGACATCAGACAAATGAAGTGATTTTATCTTCTTTTATTTTCCGGATAAATTATTGTTCTCATTGTCTTGCTTCATATGTTTTCCATTTTATTCAACCCACTTTATATTTTGATGTTGTATTAGTAACCTATCATGAAAATATTTCACCTATCGTTGATATATGTAGAAAAAATTCAAGCTAGATTATAGCTGCTTGCATGTAAGAAAATAAAAGACCAGATACGACGTATCTAGACAACATGTTACCCAAAGATATTCTGACACGCAACAACATTCGTCTGCAATGATCACTTTTTCAACTCTCCACCTCAGTTTCAACGAGTCACACGTTATGACCCAACTATTATTACTGAAGATGAGACTTGATACCTTTCTGGCTGCATCTTTGTTTTTCTCCATCCAAAATCCTCA
>WOGO01009773.1:0-10066 GCA_015342085.1 Leptinotarsa defecta | reverse complement strand
GAAAGGAATTTCTGACAAAAACATAACAATCTGCACTGATAGTAGACAAGCCCTATTAGCCTTGAACAGACAACGTGTTACCTCAGGGCTAGTACTAGAGAGTCACCAAGAATTAGCCAAAGCCTCGGTAGATAATAACATTATCCTGAGGTGGGTTAAAAGGCACGAGAGGAGTGAAAGTAATTGCATTGCCTACTCTTTAGCCAAGAAAGCGGCTGGACTAAGAATTTTAGGACTCAGTAACACCTACGGCCTGATGACTTCGACAATTGCGTTACTAGCCAAATGTCACACCTATGCTCAATCCCTAAAGAGATGTGATTGAATCAAAGGATTTAATCTTGACAGGATCACCCTGGGCGACCCTGTCAACCAAGGAAGCACCTCCATAATATGTGGCTAGCGGACACACCTCTATGCAGCATGTGTGAACAGGAAGATGAAACTGTCAGGCATGTCCTATGCGAGTGTCCGGAGTTATAGTCAATAAGAGAGTGTGTGCCGATATAAAGGAGATGTCTCCTAGTGACCTGTCCACCTTGTTGTAAAGGACAGGATGGCCTGCTGTGCTGTGGGCCTACACTCACATCTCTAGTCTACAGATACAGATACCCAGTGTTCCCAAATACTATAATGGAAACACTATGCGCGTTTCACTTACTGCGTTACAGTTCTGGTGTTTTAAAATCAGGCTTGTTTTGGATTTATCTGAACTGAGGTTATTCGTCTGGTTTCAAAATGCAACAATCATACTGTTGAATTCAAAGCAAATTATAATCTAATTTTCAATAACCCTCATCCGTTTGATGTTACCAATAAGAGGACAATGTTTACGCAATACTTTGAATTTTTGAGAGTATAATATGAATATATTATTTACAAAATTAATATCATCACTGCTTTCAATCTGCTTTTTGTTTTATTCTCATTATGAAGATTGGTTACAGAGATCATACTGATTCGATTTATTCACATAAGTCGTTGGAGATGACAGAGTTACCCTTACCTCGAGAAGATACAAAGATGTTTATAAGCAAAGAGCAATCGCTTTTCTCTTCATTAAATACTCTACCTCACAAAACTTTCCCGATTGTCCTGCCTCGTCTTCGACTTGGGTATAGTATTATCTTCCAATAATGAATAGGTGTATTTTGTGAGAATTTTTGTTAAGATAACAAACATAATATACATTTCGAAGTCATCGTGTGATAATGGCCCCCTCCGATTATACGGTCACTTCTATCGAAAAATATCTTCATTACAAAAGTATTAAAGAGCAGTAAAACACTTTGAGGAGAACAACTCAATATTTAAAAGTATTCTCTAATCAAAATATAGATTTCATTTCATCAAAATATCCATCGGTATATAAATAGTAATCAATTTGTTCAGGTTTCAGAAAACTCAAAATGTAAAACTCACCGTTCACACTCAGAAATGAACACTAGCGAACTCAGAAAATTTTCAACGATAATGGTTAGTTACTTTGCCTTGATAATATTTAATGATCTTCTACAGTAGCGTATCGCCAATCTCAACTCAAGGATATCATTCGCAAACACAACAACCATTAATAAATTTATTATGATTTTTCACATCTTATTGAATTTGTTATGAAAGTTTATTCTTTTTACAATATGTCACTGCTATAATTTTTTGTGACTTTAGTCTTAATGGAGTAGATATTCATTTCTTCATTCTGCTTTTTTATTTCCTGAGCTTGGTCTACACTTTTGTTAATTTGCATTTTGTATTTTCTGTTTTATTTTACATTTCTCAAAAGTTGAAAAATGATGTAATCGCAGTATAATTTTCTGATATCCAATATACCATTTGGTTAGAATAGTTGTCCGAAGGAAATCGAAGATAAATTTTTGTGACCTCTTCGCTGCATTATTCAATTTATGACGCAAGTTTCAGTTGTTTTTAGTTTGGTTATTGTGGAGCTTTCTAATAAACGCTTAATAATGATTGAAAACACTAATAGAGTGCTCACACAAAATAAATGTTGTGATTTCGTTATAATTTGCCACTGCTGGTATAGGCGAGTTTATAATACTTTAGCGGGTCCACCCTGTTATCGCAAATGGGTCGCAAAAAAAGTCTTCACAGCCCTTGGGACGTTTTATATCTGGAGTGGTGTGCGTTTGCGTATTTAATCAAAAATACTCACTCAAGAAGATATTCGGTATGAGCAAAAATATGAATTCGATTAATCTCCATCGAATATTTCAAAGATCTGATTTCCATGTGTTATCCTCTTCTCTCATAAAGTGTGTAATCTCTCAACTTTTATGAAATGATATCTTGCATCATCTATTACTCCACACAACACCAGATATTCATGGAATATTCCCTCTATGTCGTAAAAAGAATTTATATATTCCAAATATTCATAGAATATTCTTGGAATATATGCATACCTCTAGAATATTCATAGAATATGTTTGAATGAATATGGCAGGGATTATTCCCGAAAAAATGTCCATAGAATGTCTATACACGGATTATTCTCCCGTAAATATTCTAAGAATATTGTTCAAAAATATACCACAACAATTTTAGAATATTCTAAGTATATTTTTAGAATATATCTCCACGGTATATTTTGAAATATTTTCTACGGTGTATTACTGGAATTTTGAATTATCTTATGATAAAGTATTCAAATAATTCGATATTATCAAAACAAAAATAAACCAGTATTTGAACTCATCGCGAAGATTCTGATAAATTGCTCCAACTGTTCGACAAAAAAAATCGAATGGGTCAATAAATGAATCGATTTCATTGATAAATCGGTTTATTCTCATCCTATTTGTCTTTTTGTATTTGAAATTATTTAATTACAAAGCAACAAATCCTGGCACCAAAGAAATGGGAACGTGAAGTATTGGAATAAACGTTTCTCATTGGTCAATTGAAGTGTAGCGCGCGACAGTCGGAACTCTGTGAAAGCGGCTGTCCCTTAATGCTTGGCAACTTTGCGTTGAAATATACATTTGGTTTAACATAGGGGTTGACATGGTAGGTCCGCGTATAATGCATGGTGTAGTATTGGTGTTATATTATCAAAGTATCATTCTCTCATGTTTAGTGTATCACTTATAGTTTTAGGTTGTCCAATTTGCAGTGCAGTGCTTTTGCATCTTCAAACAGTAGAGTTACATATTCAGTCTTTAACAAAAGTAAGTAAAAGACAACATTATCGATAATAAAGTCATGGTGCTTAACCTACTATAGCTCATTTTAGGCCCGAGGAGAGTTGGTGTGGGGGATTTGTTGGTTTGACTAAGTAAATGTTTAAAAGAGAGTGATTTCAGTTGTGTATCTTCAGTAGAGAAAAGTAAGTGAATGACACATTCTTTTGCATCATTTGTTTCCATAATTTTCATCACTCTTTTTCAAGATAGTATCAATAGGTATACCCAAAAGGAAACGGAGTGTTACCTGGTACAGACAGGAGCGCCAAGAAACTGAAAAGGTAATGAGTACTTTTCAACAAGAGAATGCAAGTTGCTCTCCAAGTCATAAAAAGTTGTGAATATTCATAAGGAACCTATGACAAAAATATCTATTAATTTTTTATCTAATTCTGTTGTGCCACTTTCAAATAGTGATAATGAACGTTAATGTATATTTTATTAATTGTTCCAGGCTGGCTGATGCATTGTGAGACAAATATCAGGAAAACTCTTCTGGTGAGCAAAGTTTGGATAGGTAATTTTGAGTAAGTGAAATTCATTGAAGAACTCATCATACCACTCATTTAAAATACTTCATTTGTGGGTTTATTTTTTGAAGTAAGAAACCTATGTCGCGCTTCATTTCTTCATGTTATACAATTTTTCTTTTTCAATGAAATGATATTTTAATTATTTTTTAATTAATGCTGATAAATTCACAGAGTTGTCATTTTATTATATTTTTCAGTATACATTTTTTTGTGAGTAGGAACATTCTAATTCAAATACATTTCTAATATTTGTAACATGAAAATATTCAGGAATGTTTCATTCAGTGAATGAATATCTCGAATTAGAATTTTAATTTCAATATTGGCAGTGTGTAACAGTTTGAATTTCTGAATTCAGAAGAATCAGTAGAGCCGCCCTGTAGGTTCGTTATTTTATCAGAATATTGCAGGGATGGTAGGTTGTCTATAAGGCAGGAGCAAATATAACCAAGGAGATTTTCACGGTCAGGATTTAGAAACGATTCAGATTAGTATCCATCGTAAAGCCGACATGAAAGCAAGGCTCTAGCTAGGGACTATACGAAACCTAAAAACATCTAAGGTCAGTCAAATTAGTAAATTCAATATTTTCATTTCCTATTCATGAAATATCAACACAGAATTCCATAACACATTTTTTCAGGTTTTCTGGACAAGAATAATAAGATCACCTGTGACAGATTCACATCGAGTACTGTCCGACATTTTATTTTTTTTTTGGTGGTAAAAAAAAAGCTTTCAAGGCATATTTATCTGGTAGTTGGAGAAATCCTTCGAAAAAGCTATAGTTGCATCATACACGTCGTTCTTTGAGATACGAGGAGACATTCTAGAAAGTACCAACAGAGAACCGTAGCAAGTATAGTCTAATCAACAAATTCAAAAACATGAAAAATAAAAATGAAGGTTCTAAAAATAAGAGCGATAGCTCATCCGATTTGGAATCACCTCTAGAAAAATGTTTTTGAAGGATTTTGGTGCAGGTAAAAAATTGCAATTGTTATTAACAAAATAAGATTAAAAAAATGGTATTCAGTTTTTTGTTAATAACTCAAAAAATATTAATATTTGAAAAAAGCTCGTTAAAGAGGATGAAATATCCGATAAAAAAAGTCCCGACTCCTGAAACTCTATCTCCATTTTTCATAATGTTCATTTGACGTTGAAAATGGGGTTCCGCGTGGCTGTTACGGCATGCGCGCGCTGCCGCTAAAGAGAGTTTATTAAAAAAAAATTATAACATAAAATGTCATTTCTACGGGACTAGATTCATTCAAGTGTTAAGAAGATACCAGATTTCTTTCAAATTTTTAAAATTTGAAAGAAAATTCTTCAAACACAAATATTCGTCATTCATGTCTTCACGCCAATCGCCAGAATGTTTTGACTCAAACATCAATATACCATCCTTAACAAAATCATCAACAATTCCAATACAAAGCATATGCTGAAAAGTCCCGTACCTAAGAAAGAACACGCGTTTTTTTTGTTCAAAATTGACTTTATTTGTCAACGTAATCTCCATCGAAGGCAACACAATCATTCCAGTGCCGCTCGTAACATTTCAATACCATCTTCGCCTCAAAATATACTATAGTTTCAGCAATAACCTAACTCTCCATTTGAGCAAAATTTCTTACCGGTGAACATTTTTTTGAGGTCTGCGAACAACTAGTAGTCGCTGGGAGCCAAATCTGGCGGTGGATATGGGAGTAATTCGGAGTTCAATTCATGTAGTTTTGCCATTGTTTTTATTGATTTGTAACACGGTGCGTTGTCTTGACGAAACATTTTTTTTTCTTTGCCATATGCGGTCGTTTCTTTGCAATTTCGGCCTTCAAACGTTCCAATAACGCTATATTGATGGTATTTTCCTTCTAATGATAATCGATGAATATTACACCATGCACATTCTAAAATACCGAGGTCATAACCTTTTTAGCCGATTGTTGTGCTTTCAGATGCTTTGGACGAGGTTCACCGGTTGCTCTCCACTCAGATGACGATTGTTTTGAATTCCAAGTGAAGTGATAGATCCATGTTTCATCCATTGCCACATATCAATGCAAACATTCCGGTTTGTTATGTTTAAATATGGCAAAACACTGCTCGGAACATAAAAACGTTCTTGTTTTTGATCAACAAAGAACTTGCGCGGCACTCACTTTGAACAGAGCTTTCTCACAGTCAAATGGTCATGCAATATAAACCAGCACGTTATTTTGATATTCTTACAATGTTAGCTGACTCACGCGACTTCATTTCTCGATCATTCAAAACGATTTTGTGTCTTTTTAAGTTTTGTGATGTTACCGCCTCATTTGATCGTCCACTGCGTTCTGCATCGTTGGTGTCTCTACGACCACGTTTAATTTAAAGTCAGCAAACCAACGTTCAAATGTTGTTTCTGATGGAGCGGAGTCTTTATAACACTTTTTAAGCCATTACTTCTCTTGAATGATATTTTTCCCATAAAGAAGCATTGTAAAATTCAAACACTAAATTGTTTTTAATTCATTGTTTCGAAAATAACAAAATTAATGTCACTTTTAGCACAATAACACACAAACTTATCAATAGAATATCATGAAATTTCAAAATTTCAACAGCTTTCTTTTTTGAAGATTAGTACTAACTGAAGAAACAGTGAACGCAATGAAACTACCATCATCTATATGTTAGGCACGAGACTTCTCAGCGCAAGTAGTATAATTATAATCAGCTGCTTCATTCTAGAGAGCTACTCAAATCCGATGGACCAGCCATCTTTCCAACAGTATAATCCCTCATTAAGCCAAGTTTCGTCCAGATGAAACTTTCTATTTTCAGGACGAAACCCTCTTATCTGCCGTTTATAACGTCTCCTTCAGCAGATAATTGCATCATTTTCAATTAGGAGTGATCTTCTTTTTTGTTTTTCCCAGCTGGAATACAATTTCTTCAGAGTTTTTTGCAATTGTTTTCTGCCTGTCAGCGAAGACATATTTTGGTTTTCTTTCAAGGCTCCTATCATTCTGTCGTGAGTTGGTATTTCTTTTCAGAAATGAAATGAATAAACTGTTCTTCCGATTGCTAGTTTGTACAGTTTTTCTTCCTGAAGATGGTTTTGGTGATTTCACAGCTTCCATTCTTGAATTTATATCTCGATGATTTTGAAACACACGTCATTTTCGGAAACATTTCCACCACAATATCAACGTTATACGAATGATTTTGTTGTATGAGAGCGTTATCTACATTGAGAATAATAATCTTTTTGTTACCAGAATATCACAGCTCATTTGTTTCATTGGAGATAACTGAAGAGAGGACTGAAGTAGCCATTTTAATTCAATAAATTCAAAAATTTATTAATAACAATACTGATTAAGACTCAAGGGCTTTATCAATAATTCATTATATTCAGGTATTGAAGAACCTAATTGAAACACGATTAGATCGGATCAAATCATGACGTCAATACTCAGGTATGCTGACTTGATCAGGTGAGCTGTGCAGATACGTGACTCTTTAAAAAGTGATTTTCTTAGAAAGTATTGAAAATGATTGAATTTCAGGAGTGAAAACAATTGTGTGCATTTAATTGATTAAAATATATTAATTGTTAATGTGAGTGTTCCATAATTTTTTTTCAAAAACTACACCTCACGATTTGATCTTCACAAACTTTATTTGAAAAATATATCACATGTTTTGCTAGCACAGTAGCTTTTTCAAGTAATGATTTTGTTGCTTACAGTATACATACAACTATATAGTAAGTTAGCATCATCATGAGATGACTAAAATGATGCGCCTTTGGGTGAAGCTCCATTATGCGGAAACTACATAGACGATTACTCTGTCTCATATACGAAAATAGGTCTTCTAATACTTGTGGCAGATTGTGGCGAAGCCCAAACATTAAAAAAATCCATGACTAAAATGTATTATTTTCATAACATGCGGATTTTCTACTGCCGTAACATAACTGTTGTGAAAATTATATACTCGATTTCATATTGATGTGGACTCAACTGTTCGTCTGTACACAGAATTGATTTCAGGAAATCTTCATTTCTGCGGAATTGTTCTAGAAGCCACGAGGAAAATTTATCTCTTCTGGGATGACCTTCAGGTTGTAGTGGATGATATCAATTTAAATAACACTACATTGATTGTAAAAAATGATCAAAACTAAGATGCTTCATATGGGTTGATTTGAATATAACTTTGTATATGAGTTTACTTTAAATTTTTTTTCAATATTCCGAGAAATAACTCCACTTCTGTATTTTTTCGTGAAAATCGTTGTCATTTTAAAAACATTGGAACTGACACAAATTATAACCGAACCGACTTGAGTTATTGAAAACTCATATTCTTTGTCAAATTATGTTATAATCTTTGAAAAAAGTGAATATTTCTTTAATGGAGTAGTTTCTGATACAATTTCGAATAATTTTTCAGTATACTGTAGTATACCAGATATGAAAGAAAACTGTATTTCAATTACGCGAATGGTTCAGAGAATAAAATATTTTAATTAGACACATTTCATTTTCAAACATAGCAACATTCCATAGCTCTCCATGTTTGTAATTAATAATATCAACCAATAAATTTAATTATTCTGCAATCATATCATTACAATTTTCGACATTCATGAGTTTATGTAATCCATACACTTGATAAGCCTTATTGACTTTGAATTTATGATGAAACTGCGAAACAGAGCACGCAATAAGTTCAATATGAAGAGTAGAAGTGAGAACTGGTACTATTATTAAAGTTTATCTCATTAATATAGGAATAAAGGCGTATTTACACACATACAGTTTGCGACATATGGAAGTTTTTTTTATTAATAGATATTATGGAAATTTGACTTCACAAGTAGTTTGTGCTTGATAAATGAATGAAAAACAGCCTCTTTCCAAATTTGACATTTTTTTCGAAAATCCTCAAAAAATCAGTTTTTTTGTAAATGTCGAAAAATGCCAAACAAAAGGGTTGCTCAGTTTCGAATTTTATATCCTCACTCAAAATTTGGACTTTCTTCTGCCACTTCGCCTTTTTTTAATTTTTTTTTTAATTTTTCGAATCTTTTCGCTCTTTTCGAACGAAACATTATTCAAATTTCATAATTTTGATGAATACGAGAGTTCAGTGAATTACGTTGTCACTGACCCCGGATTCTGCTGACACTCAGCTACAATTCCTAGAAAAGCTTCTTATCAGCATAGCCGGCCGGAGAGCATCGCCGCGGGAAACGACCTTTCGCATTCAGTCTGATTTTATACATGTACTGTTAAACATCGTTTTTAATAATTTTTATGTATTGAATGAAAAAATCATTTTTTAAAAGACTTTTCGGTTTTTGGAAAACATAAGTTGTGATTGAAATCCTCCAAGTGCTGAATTAGTTATGGTATTTATCTTATACAGGTTAGTTTTTTATTTTAACTCCATTCAATTACCATTATTCAATATAATTATATAATATTGACCAACTTTCTATCAAATTCAATTTAATTTTGGAGACAATAATTTTATGTGACGTCCACTTTCGTCGTTGATAGAGAAGTTGAAAATCTTTCGCCTTCCTTAGTTACCAACTATACATTTTCACAACTTCAAGTTTTCAACTTTTATATCTCAAAAACTGCCTGCTCTACAAGTTTACTACTTACTACTAAATTAAGATACTTCTTTCCTTAACAGTAATGTAAATAGATGGTTAACCTCACTTATGTCTAAATATAAAAATTTTTCATAAGCATCCTTTGATGTTCGTGATTCGTGAAATGATTGACAACAATAAAATAAAAAATTTTCATCATTTCTGAATATTTACAAGTTTATGATGTCTCTTTCAATTTTATTCAACAGATATTATTTTGTTTTCATTTGATATTAATTTACAATCTCTGCTGGTTGTCTGTTTTATGAGAATTAATAAGTTTTGGTACACAAATTTTGAATTTTCCACTCTTTTGTACTTGTTTCATGTCAAATCTGTGTATTTCTAGACATGTACAGGGTGACCTTGATGTATTTCTTTATCTGAACTTTTCTGAGATGTTGTGAATATCTCCATCCACTGTTGTTACTGAGTTTTTTATAACAATGTACAGTGTGTAACAACGAAAACTTAACATAACCGTTTTTGAATATGAAAAGTAAGATTTATAAAAAAAGCTTGAACACATTGATTTCTAATTGAAGGGGGATACCTTTCAGACTAATCAGATTTTTTGTAGTACGCACCCCCTCGGAGGGGTGCATCCGACGACCCTTATTTAGATAGGGAAAGTAGGTCGAGTGGCACCTTGTTTTAAAGGTCTTTCG
>WOGO01009772.1:0-10066 GCA_015342085.1 Leptinotarsa defecta | reverse complement strand
GTTGGCATCGTTTTTGTTTTTTTTTGTCGATACATTCTGCATTAATTTCTCCTTCATTCGATGTGCTGCACGTTGAGATCCAACTATCATTAATGAAGATGTGGCTTAGTGCCCTTCTGACATGTTGGACAGGAGTCCAAAAATTTGCAAAATGAACTTTCATACGAAAAAGCATGGAATTTAGTCAACAACTCGCAATTACTTCTAATATTCCACGTTGGTGTCGAGGCTAAAGACAAAGCCTACCACGCCGACGTCCTGGGTTCAAATCTCATACCCATAAACTTTTTTTAATTAGGACCCCGTAACTGGTACGCGACAAGGGGGTCCAAGGGGTGGGGCGAAATTCCAAGTGGGTCCAGGCTCTTTGAATCTCAACGATACCCATTCCATCCTTCTCTGCATCGATTACGTCACACGTTTCTCTCTTCCACTGACTGAAGTCCCCCTCTAAAACACTTACCAACGACGCATGATCTTCAAGTGGGCCAGAACCCGCCTTGCTCCTCTTCTGGTAGTTTGAATTTTCCACTGTACGCGCGGTAGCTGATTGACTGACTGAATGATGGCAAAAGTGAAGGAATAGGCTCTGAAAGTCTAAGGCCTGATTCACACAGAATGGACGTCTGGCAGAGACGAGGCGCTGACCTTTGTCCATTCTGTGTGAACTGGGCCCGAGGTCTAAAAAGGTTCATAATGGACCTGCTCGAATTTGCACTTGTTTGTCCATAAGGAATGGCTGAGAACTTTTGCAGCTAAATTACTGTCTTTCTACCTTTCTCATAAATTACACCTCACGATTTGATCTTCACAAACTTCATTTGAAAAATATATCACGACATGTTTCACTAACACAGTAGCTTTATCAATACTTGTTTGAATACTACAAGTTGCTTCTTACACTAATATTTATATACTACAGGTAACCATGATTGAGACTACCTCCAACCAATTACCTAAACCTCTACCTGAGGTATCTCTTCAATTATGAACACCTGAAGCATATTACCTTACTTCAACATCAAGTTAGTTGAAGTTAGTTAGTTGAAAGTTATAACGTGGTAACGGCCGAATCAATCAGAAAATGTCTACCTTTCCTTAATGAACCCAAAATTGGATGCAATACAGACTGCCGAAAAATAAACTCATTCAAACTTCAATACACAAATACTACATTATCATACTGAACTAATAATTGACAATTGACTATCTCTCAGGCCACTCTGAAACCCAAATAGGCGCACCAAGTGGCACAGTAGATTTCATCCGTTTCTATCCTAATGCGTTTTGTGTCAGTAGTGTACGCAGGTGGTAATATGTTACAAGTCGCTTCCTAGATTTGACAAGCTGTACGAATTGTATAAAATACATTGGATTAAATGTCCAATAGTCATTCAGTAGGTATTAATGACGAAATACTGAAACATATAAACAAAGTGAAATTATTTGAGGATGACTTTCACTTCATATCACTTCACTTATACAAAAACCGAATATCAAGTGGAAAAATCGTGTTGACATTAACTCAGAAACAAGAATAGCTGAACGCTCTGGTTGTTATCATGTATGAACAATACTTTCATAAATAAGACACTAATAATACTCACCGAAAGCCATAATACCAATTGCTGGAATAATATCCTTGTTAATGAACCTCCATGAATCTGGATGTTGAGGACTGAAAATTGATATAGGGTGCACTGATGTTGAAATAAACCCAAACAGTCTATAGTAACTGAGACCAAAATCTTTAAGAACTTATTGAGAATTTGAATAGAACTGGCCAATACTTGAAAAACATCCATTAAAAGTCAATGATACAGTTTATTATATGATTTTCACTATAGAGGGTTTTACAAAAGAGACATGTAAAAAAATATTAGGGAAATCTGAAAGTGCATGAATAATTTTTAATATTTTGATGTCTGAATCAATAAATATTTCAAAATTCAAACTTTGTTTTTGTAATGCTCATAACACTGTGAAGCATATTCTGATGAATTGTTCTGTTTTCCATGAAGCTTGTGGATTTTCCACAAGAAATCGCATTACTTCTGGGAAAAGCTTGTGGAATATTGGTCTCATTATTCGAATTTAAATTCAGCCTTTCCGTATTTATGATTCATTTTTGTATTATTCGTAAAATCATTATGATGTATTACTGTTACGTCGCGAATAACCGTGGAATAGGCCCTACTTTGCCTAATTGAAAATATCGGCATGGAATAAATGGGAAAACGAATATGAATATTCCGCTGTTTTCTTTTTTGGGAAACATTTTTTGGCTTTGTACTTCTCCATCATTGAACAAAAAAATATGGAAAACTTAAAAAAACGAAGAAGAACTACTGAAAACTTTCTATAAGGATACACTGGTTGCATACATAGAGGTTCCTTTTAGATACAAACTGGAAAACAAAATCCTTTCGGGTTGACTATTTTCACATGAACATTAGATTACATGAAAAACATCCTCTCGAAACAATTACTTTCATATGAACATTGAATTACAAGAAAATCACCCTTTCCCATTTTGTACCCACCAGAAACATTCGTTATGGCATTGAAACAGATATCATGGAGCACAACACTATTCTTTACAGGGTGTTTACCAACTACGGTACGAAACTTCAGAGGGTGATTCGTTAAGTCGTTTTGAGAAAAAAGTTTCCATGAAGATATATTCGCTACAGTTATTTGAAGTAATAAGGCGTTTATTCAGTCCTGAGTTGATTGAGATTAATAGGTCCAGTGATGTCTCAGTGGGTACCGCAGTCAACAATATTGGGATGAAAAAGTACGCCTTGTTATTGTAGTTTGCCATTTTTTTATATTAATAAACTCAGAATACAACTATTTATTCGCTAACGTTTTCTTCATACTAGCTTCTACAGTGTTCTCGAAACCTGAAGGTAAATGTGATAATGTATTCGAAGACATTCAAACTAAAGGACGAAAACAAATTCAGCTTGATTGCACCAAATATGCTATTCGTAAAGAATTCCATCTTTTCTTTTTTCGAAATAAAATCCAACTTCAAAAGAAGTAGCAGCCGAAATAAGTTCCGATGAATCGATACCCGATATTCAAAAAATACTTTATTGTGAGATTTTCACTAAACAGTTTTACAAAAACGCAACACGTGTTTTGCCATACAATAGCTTCTTGTGAAACTGTTTAGCGAAAGTCTCACAATGAAGTGTGTTTTGAATACGTTAGTTATGGATCTTCATCAAGTATCAGCCAATTCCGTCATATATCATAATTGTTTCGGAGAAAATGGCTGTCACACAAATTTCAAAAAATTATTAGGCAGTTAAAAAGAGTTTGGTGGTGCTTGGAAAAATGCAGTAAAGGAGCAATAAATAAAATAAACAGACCAAGGAACATATTCGCGATAACTAAAGAACTAAAAAAACGAATTGATATCAAAATAATATTTCAGGAAACAAATGATCATCAATATGCAATAAAGAGAAGAAAATAAACATTGAATTGAATCAAAACCATCAATTTATTACATTACACAAGGCATATGAAATAGAAGCACGTCCAGAGATTAACCTGTGGAGATAAATAAGAATATTTATATAACTTGATCTTGACATAAGTTATTTCAGGAAAAAGTTACGTTTTCTTATAAAAAATGTTAACCGCGCATCCAAGAATATTTTTACATATAATAACAATTACACTCCAGTTTCCATCTTAAAGTACTTCACGTTTTTGTTAGTTTAGGTTTTTTTACCAAAGATACCCAATTGTACTTCAAGATATTTTATATTCTATAATTGATTGTTTTCAGAAAATGTTTCACTTACACTATGTCACTGATGTATCCAATTCTGACAAATATTGAAAATAGGATAAAGACTATACAGATCAGACTGAGGAAAGAAATCTTGGCTAACTTCGCAACATCTCTGTAGAGGCAGAGTGGAACAGAAACAAATATAGTAGCTATGAAAACTATAACTTCCCGTTTTGCGAAGAACGAATCAGATCCGATTCCTAAGAGCCTTATTATAACTTTGGTTACAGTATCTCCCACCACGATGTTATACGAAACCATAGCTGAAAAAGAAAATTGGAGAATTTAAAACATTTTCTGAAGAATAAGAGCCACTTTCATGATTTTTTCATCAAAAGATGCTGAATTTCTCAACAATCTTTTTACAATCAAGTAATACTCCGTCGTGAGATTTGATTTGGACAGGAAACAAAACCGTAATCAACCGCAAAACGTATTTTACTATATAATAGCTCTTTCAAGCGTTTTCATACTATCTTAATGTGTGCTTTATATAATAACTATGTAGTGAACTATGTATTTCACCTGAGTTTATTTCACCTATGTAAAATTTTTAAACATTATGAAATGAAATTTCACCGACTCATTAAATGTAATGAACTATGAGCAATTTGTGCTTCATATGAAACTTTTTTTATCGTTTCGGTTTAAATGTTTCAGCAAAGAATCTGGTTATTATTTTTTCTTTTTCTTTTGTTCTTGCTACTCCTCGATGATTTCAATCTGGAGGTTGCACTTTCAACACCACTTTCATCACCATCAATCACCACTCTCATCGTTTTAGCAAGTTTCATTCATTCCTTATGTCTTCGTTCGCCGTTATCTTGTCCCGATTATATCCTACTCGTATACTACTGATTCCACTTCGCTTTTTTTCAGTACAACTATTTGTATACAGTGTACTACATTACACTTAGTGAATAACAATGGCATACTTAAGTGCCTGATTATATTTATTAGCTTCATTCAACAACTACAAATACAATTTGAAACTCGTTACCTCCTTTACATTTCAAAGATACTTCATTAATTTACTCCTTGTAAATTATCGAAGAATGTGAACTTTCACGGAGATAAATGAAATCTATTTTCCGCGTTTTCTAACTGTAGCCTGCAGGTTTTCATTCCTGACGTTTCGTCTACTGCTGCGGTTGACATTGTCAAAGGTAACGGTCGCGATACCCAGGCTGGTGCTCGGGTTATTGTTCCTGTTGAATCCAACGCATCAACTACTATTACAGTGATGGGCGCTCTATTTGTATCGTTCTTATTTGTGTTACCTGAAATTAGTTTTTATACAATACGCGATTTGGTAAAATACTCACTATTGAAGAAATACCATTCAGAAATTATCAGACCATGTCTGTTTTGATAATACATTAACTTGAAACATGAATGCAATCTAAAAAAAAACTCAAAGGATACCTGGTTGAGAAATGTCTATACACTTTAAATTAATACTTTCAACCTGAACTTTCATTTAATGTGAATCTGTATTTTTATGAAAGTCAATATTATGTGTAATATGTATATGTATATTTATTATGTAAACATGTTTCGTGGTGTTATATAATCCTTAATGTAGGTACCGTTATTTTCCTTTTGTACATTTCTTCATTCAAATGTCGACCTTACTACCATGCGGTTGTAACCATGACTCTTTCTTATACAACTGTATATGTTGTCTTAAATAAATAAAGTGATTTGATTTGATTTTGATTTGATTTGGGCGCTTCGTATTTATTTACCCCCATTTACTGTTAGCAATAGTTATGTTCATACGTTAGTTGTATATTTGGTGAATAAATTGTATTTCATTGTATTATTGTATTGTACTATTCTTGTAAACCAATACGGCATTTGCACATCATTTTCCTTTTCCTAAAATAAACGACAAATGTATAATAATGAAAAAAAAGAGTGTCTTTTATACCAATCAAGAAAATATATCACTATTTATTTGTAATAAACATAAAAAATTGAATTTGAAAAATTATTGAAAATTAGTTTTTCTATAAATTAACAGGGGCATATTTTTAGAAAAAAAAAGTTCTAGTAACCAACTGTCGTTTAGGTATGAACAACCTGCCTTCCCAACTTCCTTGGTGAATGTTACAAGTTTAGAATTTCATTGTCTGAATATCTGGAATCTATGGTAGAAAAAATGACATTCCACTGAATGAAATACTGAAATTATACTTGAAAATACGCCTTTAGAAGCAATTTTTGTTGCGCGCCAATTTCCCCTGAACTGATATCAAGCTGATTTTTTCAAAAAGATCCATTATCTTATAGGTCGGTACTATATTTCTTCCAGTATTCTTAACAATTGCCGCTAACTATTCAACCGTTGGTTTGTCATATAAAATAAAATGACAATAACCATGAGAATTTCCCATTAGAGTGTGTGAAAAAATATGATACACAAAAAAAACACATTGTTCAAATACTTATAATGAGCTATCAAGTATAGTCCAGAATACGAATTCCAGATTGAAAAAAAATGTGTACCAAACTTCACTCGTATAATTATTACAGAAATTCTATGAACTTGGTTAAGATATTGTTTGGCTGTTTCATTTCTCTGAAGGATATTTCAAAAACATGAATATTTTACTCAAAAATTATAAATTGGTTGGGAAATGAACTTTCACAAATGCTACTCGACCTAAAAGTTATTTCAAAGTAATGTGCAATTTTCCAAACCCTAATTTCATTTTTGAGCAATCAGCAATAGATAAAACCACTTGTCTTACGAACTCGTGGCTTTAACATGCTGGTTGCTGTCATAGTATTATCCAATAATGGAGCTTTTGTTAAAAATGGAAATTCATCCCTAACATTTTAAGGTCTAGTGGTATTACTTTCGAATCAAATTCGAGCATTCATTGATATATGAATTTATTCATAACTGGCGATTCTAACCGATCAATATGCCTAAATTTTGTCATACTTCCATATCAGCTTGTAAGTAATATTATTATCGATGCTTCAATAAAACCCACTCGAAAAAAATATTCACAGTCATCGATTCAAAATTTGAAATAGACAAAACAAAAGTGCAACATCAGCCTTCAAAATGTAAAACATTCATTATGTATCGATTTATGAACCTACTAGAATTTATTTTCTCCCGCGATAGTGCAGTAACTCCCTAGAACGGAATGAAGGGGAATTATAATGTGCATGAAATGTTTGAGATAACTAACGTATTCATTTGATAGGTCTTAATATCATGAAATAGTTTTCAAATTGATTGAAATTCAATTTTTCAAACATCAAAATTGATATAGAAACCTGACCCTGAAACATATACATATATCATTTTCTAATTTATTGTAGACCTATGGAAGAAAAACGATATGTAGTTCATTGCTATAGCTCAAGAGAAATAGCTGCTGGGTAACTTCACTGCCCCGACTTCCCACGAATAACATCGTGATATGTCAAGTAATTATTCATACAGTATCAATGATTTATATTCGTAAACTCCGTTAATTGATAAAAACCGTATGGAGAATCTTTTAGTACTTTTAGAGTTTAACGCGTTCAAACAGATAAACAGATGTGGTGGGGAACTTTGTTTTATGATATGCAGTGATACTACACTGGCTATATCGAATTTCAACCTATAAGCTGGAGGTCATAATATGGTAATTCATGAAAATATAGTGAACTCCTCAAAAATCTGATGTACTCACCAACAAATGGATAGGCAAACTGAAGAATACCAAGCAGATAATACCCTGGTCTTCCGAAAGCAGCTTCCATAATACCTTGATAAGAGAATTTTCCACTAATATGTCCACTTCTCACCATCAGAATCAGCGAATAATCAGTAACAAAAGCCACAAGAACCAAAAGAAGGATTCCAAAACCAAAACCTGCCTCGTGAAGTGCATAAGGTATTCCTGAAATCCAAAGAATTTATATTAGTATTATGAAACACATGAATAACATTTTTCAACCATAAAGGTACCAAATAAGCAAAATGATCTGAGTTCGTTACCATTTTCAAATTTGGAAGAGCGTGTGGTGCATTCATTATTTCATTCTGGAAGAAATATTTGATGAGAAAGAAACTTTAAATTTAATCACAACCATTTCTCAGTGAAACATAATTAGTTAGTTAATTTGCCGTGGGTAGTTATTATTTTCATTATATTTATAGAATATTCATAAAAGTGCAGGCATTTACATAATATACATGTGTGAAAAGGTGAAACTTTTCAGTTCAAACACATATGTTACTGCGTAAATTCAAAGTATTTCTCATAAAGAAGAGTGTTTCATCCATCAGTGACTTGAAATATTCAATAATAGTGCTAGGAAATTATATATACTTGTTCAACTTTTCTATTTTTTAGATTGTGGAAGATTAATACCCAAAGAATATCGATATACTGATTCTCTTCCACAAAAATTATTTTGTTCAGTATTCAGGTTTTTCTAGTTTTGAAAGTCTCAATATTTGAAGCAAAGAAAAATACAACCACCAGAAAAAGTGGAACAAAATGAAACACGAATGCCATCGAAAGATAGGTAAGGTTACGTTAGTTCAAAAATGAGTGGGTCTATTTAAGTCTTCACGGCAACCCGCAAGTTTATTGTGGCCCACTCCTATTCAAACTCGACCAAATGAACCCAGCTTCTTAACGAAGCCGATTGATATATATGGTGAGTGATCTTTCAGGACAGATGGTAGAAGTGTAGTTCTACGAAACTCTGAAAACCTGATTCGGTCCGCATCGGGGCAGGCACAAAGTATATACTTGCTGTTTCATCGTTTTCCAAACAGAGGCGACACATACTGTCTTTTGACAGTCCAAGTTTCCTCATATGATGATTCAGACGACAGTAACCTGTGAGTAGGTCTTTAGACATCGTAGTTCATCCTCACTGTAGTCCAACAAATATTTGGTTTCAAGCTTCGGAGGGTGAATGAACGCCTTGGAGTGAGGCAATTCTGAAAGACTTTGCCAGAAGTCTTTGAATCTTCTCATCACCCAATGACACGTTCTGGTCCGATGAAGCTACTTGCAGCACTTTCATTCGCAAGGAAATCAGCAGCAGATCTCATTGTCTACCAGGCCAATGTGATCAAAAATCCAGACCATATGCGGCACACACTGTCTTTTGACAGTCCAAGTTTCCTCATATGATGATTCAGACAACAGTAACCTGTGAGCAGGTCTTTTAGACATCGTAGTTCATCCTTACTGTAGTCTAACAAATATTTGGTTTCGAACTTCGGAGGGTGAATTAACGCCTTGGAGTGAGCCAATTCTGAAAGATTTTGCCAGAAGTCTTTGAATCTTCTCATCACAGTTCTGGTCCGATGAAGCTACTTGCAGCACTTTCATTCGCAAGGAAATCAGCAGCAGATCTCATTGTTTACCAGGCCAGTGTGATCAAGAATCCAGACCAGAGACAGTTTGTTAAGTCTTTCTATTGAGAATATTCGTTTTTGGCAATTTGCTACCAATTTGGACGTTACTCGGTAGGAGCCAAGAGCTTTTATCGTCGCTAGTAATATAGCAATACACGTTCTGTCTTATTTCTTATAGAAAAACACGAGCAAATTTGAGCAGATTCATTCTGACGATTTTTAGACCTCACACCAAGTTCAAACGGAAGGGACAAAGGTCCGCGCCTCGACTGTGCCCGATGTCCATTCTGTGTGAATTGGGCCTTAGACTTTCAGAGTCCACTCTTCAGCGGGATATTGAAATCCATGAAGTAGATGAAAAAAGCGACTACTGGCACGAAAACCCATATATTTTCTTATGGAGCTAAACTTTTTGTAATTTTCATGACATCTGAGAGGAACCTTGTGGAACACCCAACTCGAGATAAGTGTGTTTCAGGAAGTGGGAGGGAGAAACGTGTGACGTAATCGAAGCAGAGAAGGAGGGAATAACTATCGGAGAGATTCAAAGAGCGTAGCCCCCTTGGGACTCCACCTCATCCCCCGAGCCCTCTTGTCACACACCAGTCACGAAGTCACTGAGGGAAATCCGATTAAAAAAGAGTTTATCGGTATAAAAACTGAACCTAGGTCGTCGGCGTGGTAGACGTTGTCCTTAGTCTCGACGTCAACCAAAAATATTGGAAGTAATTGGGAATTGTTGATTTTTATAGCGATTGTTTTGTTGGGACCGAAACTGACTAATTTTCTATACTTAACCCCATTTCTGGATTTCCGTAGAATTTTAGGGAAATTGTAACGTCATTTCCTTGTAGAAGATAGGAAAA
>WOGO01009770.1:0-10067 GCA_015342085.1 Leptinotarsa defecta | reverse complement strand
TTTTAAACAGAATTTGTAGAAAATTTTGTATTCTACAATATTGATAATGAAAACAAATAGCAAAAAACCTATAGGAAATAAGATATTTGCAAAAAAGCGCAAAAAACCGATTTTTGTGACCATTGATCTTGAAATTTAATAGTTGCGTACGCCCTACCATATGTAGGTTTTGAGACAACCTCTGGTAGGGTACGGCAGCTGAAATAGTATACCTAGCATCAATACGGACTTTGCTACCATACCGTAAGTCTGCGAAACGCTGACTCTCAGTCTATTTGCCTTGGCTTGTGTATTTATTTAGTTCGATTCATTTTTGTATTTTTGTTGTACCTGCAATGAGATATTACGGAGTTATAGAAAAAATCTCGGCATTTTATCCGTTTTTCTCCACTTTCTGGACGACTGTCGTCTCTCCAAGAGCTAAAAACTCCACGTCTTACTCTGATGGTTGAAAATAATGACAATAAGCTTACTATCTTGTATGAGTCATAGGGTGAAGAATCAATAATTCCAATAAATTTGGCACTTATTATTATTTTTATTATCATTATGATTATAATAATAAGTATTATCATGTAGTGGGCGTGTGGTCAACGACAATGATATGAATTTGATAAACACCTGTCACATGTCACATGTCAAACACAACGAATTGACAACTGATCATCATCACGTAAACCTCAGTGAGGTAATTCTGTAAAGTTGCATAGCATTTGTAGATGTAACAAGATGGTTACCGGGACGGTAGTCGTTTGGGTTGGCATGAGTGGTTTGTTCTTCTTATTCGATGGACCTCGTTGATCCTTAGCTCGCACAAGTTTCGACCGTCGTTCGTAGGGGGGAAGGCGATATATGTTCAACGAAATACCACTGTTTTATACTTTTGTAGCATTTTAGCACAATATTTCGAAAATTCAATTTCCCAGTAAAATAAATTCACAAAAAAGTGGCAACTAATCATTAAGTGTAGGTAATAGCGTCTTTCCTTACTGAAACGCCATCTACGTGATCAACAGAGAACTCAATCCTTGGATATCAAAGATAAACAAGGCTTTCCACGGCGGTCGCCGTCGAAGCCAAACTTCGACAGTAAAATATAATATAGTTCAAAAGTTTCGTCCGTTTTCATGAGTTTTTGTTTCAAACTATAATATTTAGGTCAGTACTTATTCCATTTGATCGAAATAAGCGTCATTTAAATAAGTGCACTTTTGCCAACGTATCACATGTCGATTAATTCCGTCAGTATGAAGATTGTGTGATCGGGACTCATAAAGTCGACGAAGGTCGTTTTTGCCTGGTCCTAATTGGCAAAAGTTCTACCGGAGAGAAAGTTATCGAAGTGTTTGAAAAGATGGTTGTCAGTTGGCGAGAGGTCTGGGAGTGAGGCAGAACTTTGATGCACCATTCGTCAGCAGCAGCCGGCTGCTGCTGCTGACGATAGGATTCTTGTGTGATGATTTGGCTCGGTTGCAGAAAATGATAGTGAATCACATCAGTGAATCATAACCACCATACGGTAACCACGGTCTTTTTTGGTGGGTTTTCACCTTCGAGAAATGCTCATCGGTGACCAATCATTGTCCTCAACGTCTCCTCTTGTGGTAGAGCATCCACTTTCCATCGCACGTGGCATTTCGATCCAGAAAAGGATCGTATTGGTTGCGCAAAAGCAGATAAGAACAACGTGATAGTTTCTGTCAATCGTTCATAAACCGCATGGAATTTGACGCCCAGTTCTTCCGACATCCAAAAAACATCAATTGAGAGCGTACAAAGGAAGTTCCTGAAATATTTATGTCTTAAAGTTGATGGTCAATACCACACGAGAAGCATCGATCATAATATATTGTTGACACGATTTCATATGACATCTTTGGAAAATAGGAGAGTTTTCCTTGGTATAAAATTCCTGCATAAATTACTCAACAACAATATTGACAGTACGGTTCTTCTACCTGAGAACAATTTCTTAGTACTAAGAAGTGAAGGTCGATACAATCGGAAATTCTATTGCAAAGCATCACGCACAAATATTACGCTACGATCACCATTGAATTTTATGTGCAGTAGCTTCAATAAAATCTGTGAACACTGTGATATTCATTTTGACTCTATGAACGCCTTGGATTCTTGTATCCATAATCGCTTGTAATAATACTATAAATAACTTTTGTCTCGGTACAGTAACATTGTAACTTGTAACATTGTAACATGATTTGTAACTTTTTGTGTTATATACTCATTTTTCATTCCCCTTTGTAATTCTACTCATACGAATATTTTATATATACTTTGTTTCAGCATTTACTCTCATACATTTCTATATTCCATCATTTTTAATATTTATTCCGCATATACTCTGTAATAATAGCATTTCCTGTAACTGGATACTCCTGTTGGAAATAAATCGCTTTTTTTTTATTTGTGATGGGTTAGTCTCCAGCAGGGTCTTTAAACCCTCATTCTGGATTACTGTAGGTCGACCACTTCGGGGCTCATTTTCGAAGCAAAAATCTCCGGAACGATGTTTCGCAAATCGAAGTCGTACAGTTCGTCTATCATTGTCAAATGCTGTATCTACAGTATTCGACTTTTGAAAATTGCATAAAAAATCCTCAAAGTGTTTCAATTCGTACCAAAGTAAGAAAGTTACGTTGGAATTATATTGCTATAGAATATATTGATTTGGGAAAATTATCGCATTTAGTTCAATCTACTGAAATACTGCTCGAAATATTCAAACTATATATCATAATTACATGAATTAATTATCATTCCATATGGAAGTATAACTCAGTTGGTGATTAAATGTAAGCCAGAAATTATTTATAGCTTATCTTTTCTGTGTAGTACGGTAAAATTTTGAATTGATAGGTATAAAACTGACACAACTTTATTATTTTCACTCATATATATACAGTATTTTCTAAATTCACTATGGACCCGTAACATAGAGGCTTCTTCAAGATTCAAGTCTGAAAATATAACACAACTTTCTTTCCCAAAAAATATAACCCTTTCAATTTAAACAACATGATAAATTATGAAAATATTTTTGGACTATTTTTGTAGACGTATCGATTAGTACCAGACTCCTAAGAAAATATGAAGAGTTACCAAGAGAACTTACAAACTGAAAGAACCTGGAAAAATATTTAATAAGCGGTCATTGGATAACATTCATAAATATTCTGTGATTTCTTTCAACAGAGAAACAGTTAGGAATCCGTGTTATTCAATGGAATCATCATGTAGTTATTTGTGGAAGATTCAAGATTAATTGGATATGGCGCTCGGATATGCGACAATAATAATAGCTTTGACCTGAAAACAAAACAAATAGTGAAATATTAGATTGGTTTGCCTACTTGAAGTTACAACAAATTATTCCCAAAACTTTCCTTTTTTATAAATAATGTCAGTGAAATTTTGAAGTGATTCATCATCCTAAATTACTCAATAAACTTTTAATGACTCAATCGTTGAGGTTTATGTTGAAACAATTGGAGTAATTACACTGAATCACTATTTTTCAGGTTAAAAGTGAGATTTATTACATTTTTCGAAGAATTATTGTTCATAATCGGCATTTTTACAAATTATCATAATGTTACTTGAGTTTGCCGAGACAACCATTTTGAACTTTTAGAATTTGACAATTTTCTATTCTAATTAGTAAGTATTAGTCATTTCACAGATCATACTATGATTTATCATTTTCAAGTGATCATTCAAGTGATCGATGAATTTGGTTCACTTTTTGACATTGAACGAGATGATCACAATTCTTTTAACCAATTGGAAACCGTTTAGCAAAAGCCGCGGAGACTGTAGAGCTTATAGTCGTTTCTGCTGTCAGCATGTGCAGCATATATCTTCCCAGTGTATTTTTGAGGGAATAAAGTGGCCTTTCGATACTATGAGGGGTATTTAATCCGTTTTGGAGAATGAGAATTATCCATTCTTCACTTTCATACGGATTAAAGCTGATAGCTTGATGTAGACTTAACAAGCATCGAAGAAACATTATGTATATTCGCTGTTTTCAGCTCAAGGTGAGACGATATCTGAAAAACTGAAAAAATGCACGAAATATCGTGTTTTCTTTCCTAACCCTGTAAACTCCTCCCAAAACACTCTGTTGAAATAGTTGCTATGAGTTTTGGAACCTCAAGAATACTTAAAAAAACCTGTCATGTTTGGTTCATTCAAGTTTTTGAGAAGTTGAGTCATGGTGTCAATTATGTATTAGATCCACCTAAAAGCGTGAATTTTTCAAATGGAAAGAATCATAGTTGACAATTTCAGAGAGAATAATTTGCCAATCCAAATTCTGCTGATGTCACCACGCCATGTATATCTGTTCTGTTTGAAATATGTTTTTTCCGTTAATCAGCTGTCGCCCTCATACGAACGACAACTCTCAGAAGTTGAGAAGCTTGTGCGAGCTAAGGATTAACGAGGTCTTACATTTTAACGTGTGATTCCAACACGGTTGCAGAATCATCACAGCTTCAACCAGATGAATTCTCTTGAGAAAAATATCTGGTCGGGACAGGAATCGAACCCACGGTCTTCCGATCATGAGTCGGGCGCACTACCACCGCGGCCAGTAGAATATAGACAATATAAGAGCCAGACAGAAAGATGACTCTCTGATATCATCCAGATTATAAACTGTTTATTGATTCAAGCAGCGTGAATGCATATCTCTGTATCTGTAGAGCAGGAAGGGTGAGTGTAGACCCACAGCACTTAGGCTAAATGTGACCTATTGTACATCCTTTCGAGGAGTTGTCCTCCTAGGACATCGTCCATCCTTTCCAGGAAGGTGGACAGGTCACTAGGAGACATCTCCTTTATATCGGCAAGACTCGTCGAACACCCACTCTCTTTGGCAACTTAAGGTGTCTTACAGCGGCCTCCACGAAGGTTTTGAAAGGTGCAGCGACATTACTGTCGTTGCTCGGCTTCTTCAGTATTCTTGGGGTTCCCTTCGTGGAGGTATTCAAGTGAGCACACTTTACTCCAGGGGCAGTCGGTTCCTTGCCTTCATTCATGGTGGAGCTCTCTTTCTCCTTTTGACCTCGGCGCCGCAACTGCGGCTTTGTATTTCATAACGAGATGATCTGCTATGTCCAGCCTCATTCGGAGCAGTAGATTGGGATGGACATTTCTGTTCATCCCCAGCTACCGCCTTAGATTTAGGTGAGTACTTCTGTCCATCTTCGTGATTGGTTTTTGTTTTTGTTGTTTCTGTTCTTGTGTTTGTTTCATTCATGTGTATTCCTACGAGTGGCAAGGGAAGAGTTGGTCACCTCTGGCAGAACCCTGCATTACCAGAAGTAGGCTGATTACAATAAGGTTTCGCCCGGTTCCCCAAGGGGATCGTCCGTAACCCCATATCATCCTGCGGCCATTAAGCTGTCGGCACGATTCCTTACACCTCAGCTTAGGTAGGCTGCTCCACGGTGGCAAAGTTTAGCAAAAGCTTTCGGAGAGTTTTAGTTCCCCTCACCCTACTTATTTCTGCCTCTGACCAGGAGTCCTGCGACCCCGTCCGTAAGGCCACATTGGCTTCTCGGACAGGGCCCCCAGTCCCCTGACCATTCCCCTATCCGCCACCTGGGGACGTGCCCGATAGGTACCCCAACCCACGGGAGTGTGAATGCAATTCAACCACTTCAAAAATTTAACCACCACCTCAACTTTGCTTCAAATTTCAACATGAATTATCTGTATAACGATTCACCAAATCGATCAAATTCCATTTGTTCCAGTGTTTTTTGAAGAAATTTTCTCTTTCAGTTACAGGATGGTTCTAGTACTGAACGGAGTCTTGCAAGAGGACTGTCCACATGACACGACTTCTCTCTATCACACCCACCCAGTCTACAGGGAAACAGCAGCTCAATTACTAGCTGTTCCCAATAAAATAATCGGACCTGTCGGCCTACTTTACGTTCAACAGAGAGAATTGGCTGCAACTGTTCCTCATGACAGTGAGTAGTTTTTCTAATTGGCATTATTAGTTTATTCACCGGAATTTATTTTTAGAAAATGTTAGCATTCTAGGAGCGGACGATGTCACCACCTGCTTGATTGTTGTCGTGCGTCACTCTGGTGAGTAGAATGATAATATTTTCGAATTGCATCAACTGATCTGACTAGAAAGTCAATGGTTCTTATTTGCAAACAAACAAGTAATCTTGCGACTGAAACATCAAATTCAGAACATTTTCAGAGGAATTTGAACCTATAATTATGAATACGAAAGTCACTTAACAATCATTCATCTGTACTGGTGAGACCTACAAAGCTGAAATTTGGTATATAAATGCTTTGTTGGCCTTTAATGCGACATAAATAGGATTTTCGAATATTCCAACTGGAGCTCCCGCACTGATGATAAAAGGGGCGCATTTACATATGAAAATTCCTTTTTCGTCAATGTTTCTCTGTACCTCTTCATTTTCGGAGGATGAATTCTGTACGTAGTTTCATTTTATGTTGAATATGTGTAATAAGGATTTTTAAATATTCCAACTGGGGATAAAGGGGGCCGAGTTTTCACATTTCTCCCTACCGCTATATTTTTGTAGGATGAAATTTTGTATGTACTTTCAATTTATGTTGAAGATGCGCAATAAGAAAGGATTTTTGAATATTCCAACTGAGGCGCCCATACTGGGTATGAAAAGGGAGAGTTCACTTATGAGACCTATCTTTTCATCACTGTTTCTTCGTACCACTATATTTTCGGAGGCTGAAATTTTGTATGTAGATTCGTTTTTATGTTGTTGATGTGTAATAAGATAGGATTTTTGAATATTCCACCTGGGGCGCCAACCGCGGGGAAAACGGCGTGTTCATAATATAAAGTTACCCATTCATCACCGTTTCTCTGTATCGCTATATTTTCGGAGGCTGAAATTTTCCATGTAGGTTCGTATTATATTATAGGTATGCAATAAGAAAGGACTTTCAGATATTCCAAATGGGATGCAAGCCGCAGGGCTGACGCCCACACTGGGGATGAAAAGGGAGAGTTTACTAAATTGATGGATGCAGCCGTTACTACGTGGTAGGAGATTATATAAAAAAGAGGAATGAAAATGTCTATGTTTTTTACCACTTATTGCATTTTGTTATTGCATTTTCGTCCTATATGGATATTCTCAAACTTATACAAAAAACTAACCATCATTCATTACATTCGCCAATATATACCATTCAGGTACTTGATTGAATACCTGTATTTACAGTTCACACTGCGGATGTGCTAATTTAAAAACCGGAGAGTGAATTAAATCGATTCGATCATCTAACAGGTTGCACTCGCAATGTTCATGCTTGTGAAATTCCAAGGCTTCTGAATAATTGAGTTTGCAACTCTTCCTTGCATAGTGCAGAATTTCCGTATTGTTTAGATTCGTGAGCTTGTGGTTGCATGCCAAGGAATGGTTTGAAAACGTCGAATCATTTTTTCCTAGTCTGAAGGACCTTTCATGTTCAGCATACCGTTTTTGGAAATTTCGGCTACATTGTCTCACATAAACACTATTACACTCCGGACACTTAAGCTTGTAAACTCCAGTCCTGTATATAAATGAAAACTCAGAAAATTGCTTTTCTATCGGTCAAAGTGTCATATTTCCTGGTATCAGGAAACAAACAAACTGGAGAGAATATCACTTAACAGTAGTGTAAAGGTAAACATAAATGAAGGAACGGTCATAATGTGAGATGTCAGATGACAGGCTCAACCAATCCCTAACAGCGGAAAAAAGATATGCTGGTCGTGATATATATTCTTCATTCAATGATTTATTTCAATATTTTCCCCAATGGCAAGTAATTGAAAAAATGAATATTTCTAAACGCTTGAACATTGTAGTTTTCTTCAATCTCAGATTATGAGAACGAAGAATTTTTTCCGATATGTAACCCAAGAGAGCAACTAGGCTTATCAGTACAGAACTCCCGTGACTAGTGTGTTTGTGTAAAATCCAAGAAGTATGTATTTTGTCAAAATGAATCCACCACTCTTGATAGAGAAATCATAAAAGTACCCAATAAATTTCATTCACAGTTGGAAGTTCAATATTTAATAGTGTTTTGGAAACGAATTGATATGTGGTGAAAGATGTTTTTCCACAATGAGATTCATAAATAAGTGATATGAACAAATTACGCGAGGCAACTTTTGATTCCTGTGTCATCTTTCAACATGTTCGCATGGAGACTTTTTGCCAAAACAAAATCGGTGGGAACACCAGGGTTTCTGTGCATTTAGGTAGGATCATTAAGAATGGGGAACCGTTAGTAGCGACCACAGTCAAGTATTCGTGTCTTCGTCCGACAGGCGTTTCGAGATATCATTTATGAAGGACGGAATAGAACCGGAGTTCCGTATAGTATGTACTAGATGTGTCCCTCGTTTTTTGAGCGAAAATTTGAGGTTGAGACGTTAGAAGATTTATCCAACATTAACACTAAAGTTTTTTGGCGAATGTGACCCATTTTTGAGTCACATCGTCATCTTTGTCGAAACGTCGGTCCATCATTATATTTCCAAGTCAAAAAGAGAGTATCGGAAAAAAAAAGAGGCAGCCTCAGTGGAAGCCAAGACTAGACTCTCAGCTGGAAAGTGCATTTCAATAGTTTTTTTTTTGACTGCCGAAAGATTTTGCTCATTGTTTTTTATAATCGATGCACAACCAATGTTTTCACTATTATGTTAGAGATGTAAAAAGTCGAAACCTCAACAAAAATCAATCTAACCTTAACATACACCCCTTTCATTTCGAAATTGAGCCAATCTATATTTGTTCCGTCTCAATAAATATAACAAGTTCCCTGATACATCATATAGAGCTTGCAAATATCCATTCCGAACATCAGTTATCATACAATTACATCCATCGCTAAACAGGGGAACTAATCACTCGTGTATGACATTGGGACAGGAGCATATGCTTCAACACATTGTTCCTGCCTGTTGCACTAATTATGAATTTATTGAACAAGTCAGCAGTATCCCACGAACAAGAATGCTTGTATTGCCTGTGTAATGCTACGAGATAGATAGTTCACATCAAATTATTCAGTAGGAACGGCTTCACTCTAAAAAATGCCGTTTTCAGGGTAATTTGCAAACTATGCGCTTGATTCTGAATGAGATCATGCAATGAGGTTCATGTATTCGACGGCATTGTGTTTTGACCATATTGGAATATTAAGTACTAAGTAGTTGTTACCGCAGCTTCGCCCGCACAGAATTTGGTTTGTCACATTAAGTTTCGTGACAGACCATTTGAAACAAATAGTTACAATATTTTTTATCAACCCAAAACTTAAAAACTTATGAAATGATAAAATTCAATACAATTTTTAAACCCTATTTTCCCCCTTGGGGGTGGAAATTTCTCATTCCCTTTGTTGATGCTCATTTACACTAAACAAAGAACCTCCCTGCATATTTCAAGATTCTATGTTTGGTAGCTTCGGCTGTACGTTAATATAAAAGTGTTAGTCAATCAATAGGTACTCACTTATACAAAGATTTAACTTCATAACCGGGATAGTCTCATAACCATTTCTAGGGTTTAAACCTTGTTTTCTTCGAAACACTTATGTATAATTAAGTGTATAATGCCTTTGTCGGCATTATCAACCTTTTCAAGCTTCTGATTGTTCCTTTTTCGTTTTACGGAATGATCAATGACATCTCCTGCTCTAACAGCAATATAGAATTGTAGTACAAGCAAGTTTAGTCAGCTTATAAATCCTTTTTAAAATTTCGTTTGGTGAGGCCCCACGCATTTCACTTTTCAAGCAAGTGTAAATATTCAAAATAAGTATTTGGATTTGAGGATGCAAGTTTTCATTTGAAAATCTCCACGCCGTATAAATATCTTCAAGTGAGTCTTCAACTTCAACATTGCCCATTTCATCATCAGAAACATCACAAATAGGTCTCCACAACGCCATAGTAGCAAGACAACAATTTAGAAAAACACGACACTAATGTGAGCCAACGCAGAAAAAACTAATTTTATAAA
>WOGO01009769.1:0-10067 GCA_015342085.1 Leptinotarsa defecta | reverse complement strand
TCCGAATCACCCCGGCCTGGATACCGGCGTGAATAAAGGGGGCCCTCACTAAACATTTTTGACTAAACTTTCACATAAACTTTTATATATTAATGAATTTCACATAGACAATCACAACATATATAAAAGTCCCGCGATAGCACATGGCATCCGCGTAACTTCTTTGTGGACGAACATTATCGGCCACCACGAAACTCCCTTATTGATCTTCCATAAGTGATGTATGACTATCTGTATGCTGAGGAATTTTCCTTTCTTGTTATCATAACAGTATTTTTTCACAAATATCAAGAGTCATAAAATATATTGATTCATCATGTGTTTTTGTCGATTCTTTGCAACCTCAAGAGGACCTTCGTTCGATTCGACCAATCACAAAATAATGGGTAGAAAATTGAAAAGAAGTGTCCTGCCTATGTATGTCTACTGTTGGAACACAGGTTGTAGAGGGCTGGGAAAAGCAAGAATAAACGATATATATGTGAGATGTTTCCCCAAAATGTAGGTATATTGAATTGATGCATCATCCTAACAATGAAATATTCATTGCCCATAATCCACAGGGGCTGGTTTTGAAACCTGTACAACTTTTAATTTACAAAAAAAAGACAAAACTAGATAAAAAGTTGACTACAAATATTGAAAAAACATGTGTTGAGATTTCATAATTACTAGAAAGATTGTGAAGAATTTCAGATCAAGCTGAGCGAAATGGAAAATTAATTGTTTCAAGATTTTTTATTGATCTTTTTTGGGAAGTGCCACGTTCCACAATCTGTGAAAAAATTGTAATAGAAGATGAAAATGCCCAAAACAATCAATGAAAAACTTTGATTTTCTCCACAAAAAATGACCACCGTTCAGTAATTGTTTCGGTTTGTATCTAAATGAAGTATCTGTGGAGTATGTCGATGTTTGAATCAAATCTACATAGTTTTCGTCAATACTTAATATGTTTTTTTTTCAGTGGAAGTCTCTTCTCCAGTATATATAACGAAAATTCGATTCCTTTCGGTATTATACATTGTTATATATTATTTTATATTCGATCCTTGTTAGTTTTGAGTATCATTCCCTGTTTGATTCCCACGATTCCTAATTGTACCAATCACGTTGACTATACTCTATACCGCCCTACTGAATACAGAAACACTTTTATATTTTGATGAATCAATGATGCCACAATACAATGACCGATGGCATTACCTCAGATTAGTTGTTTCCTTTGTAGTGTTTACGTCAACTCCGGTAAAATTTCATGTGATCTACCTTAAATCAGGATGCAGCAAGTATTTTTATAATTTGAATTTCAAATTTCAAAAATATAAATACTTCTTCCATATGAAACAGTTGTCAATATATTGCAGTGTGCATAAAATATGTGTAAAAGAGACCTTGCACAATTCAAATGGAAAATGAATCTCAGTCAAATTGTCGGAAATCTTGATGTGTTGCATTTATGTAAAATCCAAATCAAAAGTCTCTATAGACCTGCGACCATAAAATAACCAGTTTGTTAGAGATGAAGTTATTGGTGGTCCCATATGCAACATTTTGATTGCGTAGATATTTGTAAAATTATGGGTCTCTGTATAAAGGCTGATTCACGGTGGATGGCACATTAGACATTTCTGGTGAACCAGACAACGGATCACGGATCTAATGCGGAGCATATTCAAACATTCTCTACCCAAATGAAATATTTTTGATAATGCGGTGTCGCCAGAAAGTAGTAGCAACACCCTGGATATAATATTATTCTTGGAATCTACAACAATAACCTTAGATTTCTTGGTATTTTCCAATACCTATCTGTTATCGTTTTCGAAATATGAATTAATTTCAATTTTTTTTCTTCGGAAATCATGACATCTAAAAATGCTGATATCTTTGAGTTAAGGACTACTGTGGTACCAAAATTTGGTTTGCAGTTAGGTGATACTTGAAGACTTCCCACACTTCAGCGTAGTCTCCGTTACTTCAATACAGCTTGGTAAAAAAATACAGTTTTTTCGTTTGCTTGAAAAAGCGATTGAAACTTGGTTATTTCAAATGGAACACCCTATGTATCATTACAAAATTAGAAAGCTCACTAGCTCACTAGTCAAGTTTCGGACTTATGAGCATTTATTTGTGAAAATGTCCCTTCAGGAATGGTATTTTGTACGACGGCCATGATAACTGAAAGTAAAGTTGTTACATTCTCCCGATAATATTGACATTTTCGTGACTTGCGAAGTTTCAAATATCTTCGAAACCATAAAACAAAACTATTCAAACGAAGTTCTTTTGAATTTGAATTTTTGTAGAGTGTGATAAAATTATCAACAGAACATGTATCAAATTCAACTAAAGGCATCCGAATCTATCTCTAATGAACCTCAAGAAATGTATGCGACTTCAGAACAATTTTAAAATGTTTGGGTAAATTTAAAGAAAATACGAAAAAACTTGGAAAATGGAAATAATAATATGAATAGTTATGAATAAGTAAAACAATCATGTGGACTATTTCAAAATATATTCAAATCGCTGGCTATTCTCTTCCAAGCACCTCAAAATACGGGTGTTGATTGCTTTCGTCATGGCAGATCTGATTTCATTAGGATCCGAACTTCTCTCCAAGCTTACACACAGGAACAACAATGATACAAAGAACAACAATACTAGAAACAACAAATGCAATGAAAAGTGGTCCGGAGGTTCATACAATAAGATCTTTCGACAATATTGTCAAGTTAACAGTAAAATCAATGAGGAACTGTTTTCCATGGTAATCTCAGGGCACGTGATTTTTATTTAGTGAAACTTATGTAATTCAAACCTTTCAAATGATTTCAGACAACAATTCAGCAAGTAGATAAAATAATCTAAATTCTGTGTACCGAAAGGACCCTGCACATTTCTTAGTTTTACGAATGGTCTTTCTCATCGAAAGTTTTTTATATACTGCTCCACACTATCTCGATAATTTAAGTATGTGCTGCTGTGACATTTTCCTCAGAGAGAGGCTCAAAATGAATGATAGCATCTCGCAGCCAAACGAATCAGTGAAAATGTCTGCGTCGTTGATACCTGAGAGTACTCTCCAGATAGCCCTACGTACAGGGTGTTCCATCTGAAGAAACTGGGTAAAAAGTAATCCTGAGTTTTTTCTCCTTTGTTTACCTCAAGGATATTTATTTAGTTGAAAAATTTCCTCATCCATTCTATCGAGTAGGAGATATTTGGTATTGAATGGACTCAATTTTTATCATAAATTTTACTATAACTTCTGAACCATCCGGTATAAACCCAAACAACTCTTCATTTTTGAAAAGTACTCTTTCCAAGAGGTTCAATCAAGTGAAAATATCGGGAGTATTTTATTTAAAAAAAAAACATGGTTTGGTCTGCACACATTTATTAGACACCCTGTTTATTAGTGATAATTATAACAACATAGCTTTCAGTATTATTTACAACTTTTCAACGAAACATTTTTTCTGTATCTCCAATAGGGATCAGCTGTTGTCCACCCACCTAGCGATAATATACCCTGTATTTCAAACATTGCATTTTTGCTATAATTTCTCGTTATTCAGGTATTCGGGTAATGAACTTTATTTAATTTGAGAATAGATATTTTGTTCATATATCGATGCATTTAGCTGAGAATATTTCAGGAAATATACTCAAACTTTGTTATTTTTGAGCAATACCAATCGAGCAATTGGCGAAAGAGTTCATTGGACGAGTGGTTTTATCATGAAGTTTGCTCTCATGGCTTCGCTGAATAACAAAGTTTTCGTCAAAAAATGAAAACTCATCGTAGGAATTTTGAGGTATTATCATTGATAAGTTATATATAACAAATGAGTCGTTGCAGATTTTAGAACTTCATATGTTATTGTTTTTATTAAAATGCGCCTTTTTCAGTAACATTTGTATTTCAATTTTTGTGCGTTATTCTCATTGAAAAACATTTTATAAAAGTATTTATTTACTGGAATAATTCAAGCAGAGATATTATTTGCATCAATAAGCGTTTTTTCTTTGGAATTACTGAACACGTGAAGTTCGTTTCAGAATGTCAATGTTCGTTTTAAAATAACTATTATTCATGAAAAAATATGCAGTTGACCTTACGCCCCAGCAGTCGTTGCCATTGTACTTCATAGCGGTCGCTCTTATACCGTAATTGCCATTGTTTACATTTTCAAATGTATTGGTTTCAAATCATCATTAGCATTAGGGACACTTAGACTTGACTATTATTTCTTATCTTCGACTATGGTTATATTTTTATAAGACCTTAGGCTTGAATCACACTATGCGTTTTTACCGGTGTTGCTGAAACGGATGTGTTCTAGTCGGACCAGATGAATCTCTCACATTGTCTTTCTGGCTATTGTGATTCATTTCGTTAGTGCATAGTGCATCGAGTCTTTATTCAATTATCCTATTTTGAATTATTCTTTTACGTAGTGTTCCGAATATTATTTGTTTCTGTAAGTATTTGGGGATCCCGCCAGTGTCGCGACATAGTCATAGAAATTCTAGTGGGCACTTCCTTCTTGCGGAGTACTTACAAATGTTATAGTAATTTTGATGACCTTCCCGACAAGGTAGCTGATCAAACTGTGTAAATTTTCACGAAAATAACTGGTCAAAGCTATTTTCTGGGTTTGTTCCGTGGTCTGCAGGTTGTTATGCCTAACATTTCATCTACGACTATGGTAGACATTGTCAAAGGGATGAGACAATGAATGAAATGTTTTGGTTGTCCCCACAGCATCATTGATGAACGTTGCTTCATTACCATTGGTTGATTACCAAAGGAACAGCGTTGAGTCCCATGCTGATGAATTTCTCATGTGCCTTAGAGCGAACGGCCGTGAAACCATATATACGTTACGTGGATGGCATCATAGATGCCTGACCTGCCTGAACCTAAACATTCCATTTACAATAAATCGGAGACCTTTGGAACCATCGCCTTCCTGGATGTACTAGGAATGTACTAGTGAACAGAAATGAAGATGGGACATAGGGTCATAGAGTGTACAGAAAACTAACGTACCCAGACAGGTATCTGAATGAAAACTCTAACCAACAACCACTACAAAAGAGCGTAATGATTGAAATATTACTTGAGAGGGTCCGGCGCAAAAATAGAATGCTAAGTAAACTGTGAATAGTCCTGTCAAAGGAAAATCTTTCCTGCCATTATGAAGAATGTTACCCACCGAATCGGAGACTTCTGGAAAACACAACGTGACAACACCGATACTCAGGTCAAAAAAAACCGTCAGAGAGAGTCTAAGGATAGCTAAGGTTCCATATACTCGTAATTGTGGAGGCGTCTACATTAGAACCAGGAAGAAAAGTGTAAGTAAGTACACGGCTTTCCAGAAACACTCATCACTTGGAAATACCGACAAATCGTCAGTAGCAAAGCATAGAGAACTCAGAGATTATGCAATATTCTGTAGGAAGGCAATGAAAATTCAGAAATACAGAAATATTTTCAACCGACTGGAAGAGGAAATCAACATTGGAATAAATGAAATGAATTGGGAGACCCAAACTAATTCTGTAGGAACTGCTTTGATGACAACAGTTGCCTCATCGCCTTTGCTAATGTCTGCCGCAGTCATAGACGAAACGTCAGGCATAGAAACTTGCTTATCACGACCAACAAATCCAGAAAACGTATTCTACAAAGATGAGAATAATTCATTCATTCATTACAATTGCAATGTATTGAATTTTCGTATTTGTTTCATATTTATGAAATTTAGTCTTGTGAATTCTGATAATATCCATTTTTAAATCGAATGGAAGAAGTTTTCATTTTAACGAATGTATTTAGAATCTACCTAAAACGAAATGGTAACTAAATGTAGTGAAAATTGAAAAAATTTGAACGATTCGATGTTTTCGTACGTGATGCATTGACAAAAATAAATTCTTATCGCTTTCAAAAAGCAATTTCTGAAGCTTCGCCTGTCGCCTTTCAGTTTCACCCTGTATCCGTCAAACAAACTCGGTTCGTGATCTTCCAGTATTCTAGTATGATAAACAAAATCCGAATTATGAATGGAGAGCGTAGTAACAGTCACATTTTACAAGATTTATGCTGTACCGTTATCGGTCTTTTCTGTGAACTCCGCGCTCATTCACGATAATATACTGGAATTTGGGTTAATAGTGTCGACAAATATTGATGTCCAATATAGAAAAGCAGACCTCCAGACTTTTCTTTCAAAGACTTTTGAATACTGGGTCTAGTTCATAAGTACCTCGACAGAAAATTGTTATTGAAGTGTATGCAATTCGTAATTTCACACAGTTGTTGTCGAGCCAAGTTGCGCAAACAAATAGTTTGATACTTCATAACAATTAAGTTGAATGAAAAATATTATGTGCGAATTTTACGAATATTTCAAAAACTAGTGGATATTCAAAATTTTATAAAAGATCCTAGAGAGTAGAAAATATATTTTCAAAAATTTGGAACTCTCCAAAATGTAGCAATATTACCTAAATTTTTGATTGAACGGTAAAAAAAAAGGATGGTTCGCCTCGCTAAGGTGATGCCCAAGTTGGATGCTTCAACAAATAATATTTTGATATATTATACATGAAAATTTAGGAATTTAAAATAACGTGTGCGTTTCGAGACGCGATTATTTTGTGTATGTACATATATTACAGCTACCATAATCCAATTGTTACTTTTGTAGGATTAAATAATGATACTAATAGGTAATGTATATACACAAACTTAGTATCATCGGTTTTACGCCACGTTTCACATAATGAAAGAATACAACGTACTTGCTGATTAGATATTTATAATACTGTCAATAGTACATGTGTAAAGCACACTAAACACTGATCGTCTGTCCGATGAGAGAGGAGGAGCCTGCCTTCCACTGACGAATACGTGGGAGAAAGGCAAGCGTTAGGTAACGAAGCGGTTTGCCCTCCAAATCAAAAGTATACAAAAAATTTCGATAATTCTTGAAATTGATGCATGGGATTTTCTCCTTTTTTGTTACTATTTTTGGACAAGTTACTGACTAATTGGACTCTTCAGTGGTTAATATCAACCAGTGATTTTTCAGGATGAATTTTTCAGTTTGCCTTCCAGCAATTCTCTATATATTGATTCAGCTTTGTTTATTTTTATGATTGTGGAGGTTCAAACATTCAAAGAACAGTGAGAAATATAGGTCCCTTCATAAAAAAATGTATTTCAAAAAATATTTATAACTTCGAAACCAGATTCTTCCACAAGCCATGAGTGGGAATCTCTTACAATTGCTCAGGTGATTTCTTCACCATAAATAACATGAATATATTTTTACGAATGAGTGTGAATTATTGGTAAAATTTGAGTACAGTTTGAATGTTTGGTTTGGAAAGAAATCTTGCGTTTGTAGATATATCACTGAATTAAATAAGGGGAATTGTTTCTTGTGGCAGGTATCATGTTATTTACAGTTGTGAACTATTTTCAAAATTGCTTACAATATCTAGAATAAAATAAATCGTTTTCAAGTATCATGTTTACGAGTAGACTATTCAAATAATGAACACCAACAAGTTTCACTACAGTTACAGTACAGAGACAGTACAGTACAGCAGAGGAGATCTAAAGGCAAAATCGAGAATTCGAAAAAGTCTGGAATTTACCATACCATAGACTTAAGTTCATTAAGATTAGGAAAACAAGTTAACAACAGCAGGCATCTAGATGCTTATGAGTGCTTAGAAATAAGTCAACATAATATTATGAATAACGGTGGTGTACCAATATCTAATAGTTTACTATATAGCTTGTTGAATCAATATTTTTGGTTATCAGATTTACCTGACTAGTAGATAAGACAACATTGTGAAACTCATTTTAAGACACAGATATCTAGCAGCGGTATTTATGGTATAAATAAGGAAAACATCGTATGTAGATTTAGTTTAATTCTTCTCTTGAAGATGATCACTTGGTGATTAAAACACGTGTGGATGTGTTCAAAATAACCATAAATCTTCTTGCCATCCAGATGTTCAATATTTGTTTGGCAAAGCCTAAAGCGATGCCAATGACAGGTTCTGGTCCAATGAGGCTGCTTGTAGCACCCTCCTTTGCAAGGGAGTCAGCAGCCTCATTGCCTTCCAGGCCAGTATGACCAGGAATCCAGACCAGAGGCAATCTGTTAAGTCTTCATATCAAGGAAAGTCCAACTTAGACGTTGCTCTTTAGGAGCCAAGAGCTTCCTACGCTGCTTGACTGTCCGAGAATATTTTAATTGACGTGTGTCAATTGGATTCTTCCAATACTGAAATACTGCCGCATAGGTTCCTAGGCAGGTTATTATCTATCCTGGGTCTGCGACTGGAAACACCTGCACCACAACCTGAAAGTGTTCTTGATCCATCTATGAATCCACAACTATCTGCTCTTAATACTACCTTCTTCTGGAAAATCCAGTCCTCTCTAGTCAGGACAGTATGTTATAAGGCAGTTAGTAGTTGACAGTTGGTTGCACAAAGTCAGAGGTCATTCTCAGAATGCTGTGACTTTCAGTGTCAACCAGCAGTCTGTTGTACTCTGCTTTAGATTGATTTGTGCAATTGGTCTATATGCAATCCATACAGCCTATCTCTCCAGGAAAATGTGGAGCAAAGGTAGATCTAGAAGGATCTCCATGGCCGCCGACGGTATGGTACTGATGGCACCACTGATGGCCAGACAAGCCTGACTCTGTAAGCCAGAGAGCTTCGTCTGAGCCGTTTTCTGTAAAGCCTTCGGCCATCATGCAATTACTGCATTAGTGATCATTGGTCTGCCGCCATCATATAAATCCAATGGATTTGTTTGGGACCTCAACCTGAAGTTTTAACACAAATCCTTCGACATGTCCATAGGGACAGTCTGTCTTTGTACGTCCCTATGTGTACGTCCAGTATCCTCTTAAGTCCTTTCAACAGGAACGATGTAAGGTTGATTGGTCGCACCGATTCAGGGTGTGGGTCGCAAAGACCCACACCCTGCTGCCAAACTAACTGGTTGGTATGTAGTTCCACGTCATACTAAGTAAAATTATTTCCAGTCCGTTTTGAAGAAAAGCTAGAAATATACCATCCTCTTCAGGAGATTTGAAGGGCTGAAACGACTTGATGGCCCATTCAACCGCCGGTGCTGTGATAACCTTCTTGACAATCTACCAATATTTTTTTTGGCGTTTAGGGTCCTCGAAAACGGAAGGTCTGTTATTATCAAAAGTCAGATATCCAGGAAAGTTTTTTTATCAAAAGCTCTAATGTTTCTTCACTAGAGGTCGGCTCTCTACTCTCACAAGAGTTATGGTTATCTTTTTTAATGTTCAGTGGACAGTTCTCGTGATAGGATGCGATCACTGCTTCTCGAAATTGCTCCGCTATCCATATCATTCCAAGTGTGAATAGTAAAGAATCCGTCTTCAAAGTACGACTCTATAACCACTCTAATCAGTAAATTACGAGTCACGATATTCCACTACTGGTCTTAGACCTGTTTCAATATTGAGAAGGATTTGTCTGTGGTCTGAACAAGAAGGTTCAGTAGATACAGAGTCCAATGGTGTATCTTGTTGCTTTCAGAGAATGTGAGCTGATCGTTAAGTCTAATACTTCTTGCCTATTAGTAGGGACAAAAGTTGGTTCCGAGCCCTCATTATTAACAGACAGCCGTTCCACTAGAATGTAATTAAAGAGTACCTCACCTCCATGGTTTATATTCGACCATTAACAGAAACCATTTTGAGAAACTAGAGTGAAGGTGAAACAAGTGAATGGTTGAATAGAACTAGCCGATGCTTGATGAAAACAGTTCACAATAACATTTTCACTATATAAGCTTTCACTTAAACTGCGATCCATGTTTCGCTATATAATAACTTCCGCAGGTAGAAATGATACATTACTTTCAATTTACAATTTTTATGAATTTCACTAGTTCGGACTTCCATTGTCTACTATATAAAATGATTTGGAATCCCTGAAACAAGTAAAAAAGGAATAATTAAAAAAGAATAGCT
>WOGO01009768.1:0-10068 GCA_015342085.1 Leptinotarsa defecta | reverse complement strand
AAAATTCAAATGAGAGTACAAGAAACGGATTTTGAGAGACATGCGACATCCCATTCTGCATTAGTTTTCAAGTAGTTCTTCTACAAGTGTTTCGTAATTTTCTAGTTTCTTGTTCCCTAAATACTCCGAAACAATTCTTTTGAAAGAGCTCCACGCAGCTAATTCAACATTACTCAATGTTTGATCAAACTGTTGATCACTTAGGAGTTTTCTAATTTGTAGTCCAACAAATAATATATCTTCCTTGAGCTTTGCATCACTTAATTTTGGAAAAACCTGTTTAAGATATTCGAACGCATCACCTTCTTTGTCTAATGTTTTTACAAAATTTTTCATTAACCCCAGTTTAATGTGTAATGGAGGTAACAACATATTTTTGGGATAATCAAGAGGCATATTGATCGCGTTGGCTTGACCTAGAATATATTTATTTATCGGAGGCCATTTTTTTATTTGATAATGGTTCTGTATTGCCCTACTGTTCCAAAGGCAAAGAAAATAGCAAAACTTCGTAAATCCGCTCTGAAGACCCAGTAATAGTCCTATGACTTTTAGGTCACCACATATTTGCCACTTATACGTTTTATAACTTATTACATTCAGAATATGTAACATACTTTCGTGTGTTTCCTTCATGGCAACTGCATGTCCAAGAGGAATACAGGGTCTTTTGTTACCATTGTGGAAAGTCATCTTTGTTTCATTCAGGCTTGGAGTCCAGCTCCCTTACCCTTTTGGCTGATTTTTGATGTCGAGAAGGACCAATGGGTTTATAACTGAGGGGATTTGTTACCATTATGGAGCAGAACGGCTTTTAAACTCGTTTTTAGATGCTGTGTTGCCAGATTTTAAACAATTTTCTCAATTTAGGGGAAAAGCAAATTTGAAATGTCGTGTTTATTAAATTTTTTTAAAAAAATCATAGCTCAAAAATCTTATGTGTTAGGAAATTTTTGCCACCATTTTCGTATTTTAGGGACCAAAAATTAACAAAGAACCGCCTTTGATATTACAGTTGGGAATTAGCTGTAAACTAGTGAATTATACGTAACCACCAACTGCTGCACGAAATAATAAAATGTCTTGAAAAGAGGGTTGATGATTATCAGCAATTGCGTGACTTAGACTGCCAATGTGACTGAACACAATCTGGAACTACAAGGCAAGAATAAAAACAGTAACAGAAATGATGAGTTCTATTGCAGCTTTTCAAAGTCAATCAGCGTATATAATAGTTGACATCGACAAGAAACATTTTCAACAATTTGTAAATATCAAAGATCATATGAAAAAACATACTACATGGCAAGTATACGGCCCAAACTAAGGCAGTTGGTGGGATTCATCAGTCAACCGTTTGATAGTTTCATTAATCATAGTTATGAAATGATATTTATGAAATGACTGCAAAATTTGCAGGTACATTTCAAATGGACCATATGATATTTCAAAACGAAATTATTACTCTATGCTGCGATATATTTCTGAGAGCAAGGTCATCCTCAAGTCTAGATTTCTGGGTATCGGTTTCCAACTAGAAATATCCCAATTTGAAGAAATGTATTAGACAACTGCATTCGTGTTTTGGTTTAACATATTCATGTGAGTCAGCATTTTCCTACTCAAACTAACAAAAAATAAATACCGTTCCTGCTTGACAGAATGACAGAATGATCGAAAAGTGAAGTTGCACGAGTTAGCTGACATTGTAAAGATATCAACAGAAAGTGTTGGCTTTATATTGCATAAGCATTTGACTATGACAAAACCCTGTTCAAACTGGGTGCCTTGCAAACCAACTGTTGACCAAAAACAAGATTGTCTTGATGACTCAGAGCAATGTTTGGCCATGTTTGAACATAACATACCAGCATTTTTGCATCGATATGTGACGAAGGATGAAACATGGATCCACCACTTCAGTGCGGAATCAAAACAATCGCCATCTGAGTGGAGAGCAACTAGTGGTCCTCGTCCAAAGCGCCCGAAAGTACAACAATCGGCTGGAAAAGTTATAACCTCGGTATTTTGGGATGTACATGATATAATATTCATCGATTATCCTAAGAACAGTGAATATTATATAGCGTTTTTGGAGCGTTTTGTGGCCAAAATTGAAGAAACGACGCATATGGCAAAAAAATAGTTTCATCAAGATAACGCACTGTGTCACAAGTCAATCAAAACAATCGCAAAACTACATGAATCAAACTTCGAATTGCTCCCACATATACCGTATTCGCCAAATTTGGCTCCCAGCGACTACTGACTGTTCGCAGACCTCGAAAAAATGCTCATCGGTAAGACATTTCGCCGAAGAAGAGGTTATTTCTGAAATTGCGGCCTATTTTGAGGCAAAAAAAATCGTTCTACAAAAGTGGTACCTATTGAAATGTTAGAGCGGCGCTGAAATAATTGTGTGACCAATTTTGAAAAAAGAAACGCTTGTTCATTCTCAGGCCAGGGACTTTTTAGTGATTATAAGGTTGTCAATTTCCAACTACCAACCTGATTTTGCTAATCTAGCTGCTTAGGTACTCAGATGCAATGCATAAAAAATACTACATAATTGTGTACTGCACTATGCTGTTTCATTTAAGATTCGAAAAGTATGTAATTGGTAGATCGTACAGGGTTTCGTCAGTAAACAGTAGATCTTGGGTCTAATCAAGTCGACCATCCGTGGGATATGTAAATCACAGAACAATGTAAAAACAATAATGATAAATTTTGAAAATGAATATTGCTTATATTGATGGAATTCTCATGAAAGACGCCATTTTCGGAAATATTTGTTGAATTATCATTAATCAATAGTGGGCCGTATTTTTCCAGATCTTCAAGTGTTGAAGGTCTTTTTTTAATAATGAATTATCAATCAAATTTATTAAAAACAATAAAGACAAAACTTCAGTGTCAGATAAATCAGGATTATATAAGTTGACTTGTGGATCTTCGCCAAACCCTTATATTGGCCAAATTCTCAAATATGAAGACCAATTCCACATTTGCAAATCATCTTCAACCACGACTATGACGTGTTACATTTGAAAGAGAAAGGTTTGAAACTCAACCTTTTGGAATACTTGAAATACTTGAATACTTGAATATAAATCTAAAGATTTAACTGAATGACCAAATAGCGTGAATCTTTTGTATAATGCGGAAATTCATAATAAGTTCATTACATGTTCATTTAATGAGTTCATACATAATTAAAATTGATATAGAATTTCATATGTGACCAAAAACTAAATAATGAGTGTTTAGTTGTGGTACTCACCCAAAACTACATCTTCTGTTAGAACTCTAGCAAAAATTGGTACGCTTGGAGCTAATCTCAAAGTTTCCTTAATGACTTGTTCTAAATATTTCATACCAAACAGTTCCTTATTCGACAATTTAGTACCTTCTTCATAATTTGATATCTCTTTCAGCACCCTGTTCTGAATATCGTGATATTTTGCCAAGTGGAATAAAGTAAAAGCAACTGCGGATCCCAATGAGTCTTGTCCCTATAAATTGAGATATGAGTTTTTCTTTCCAAATAAATTTTAGAACATACAGCTAACATGAATGTAACTATTTCATTGATTATGTCCTCATCTGTGAATTCAAGATTGTTGTTTGCTATTTCGATGAACATATCCAAGAAACATTTTCCAGAACGAGTGCCTTTCCTCCGTTCAAGAAGGATCTAAAATACAAAAGATTGAAATTAGTACCTACAGGCGGATAGCAAAACATACAAAGAGTACCTACAAAAAATCTCTCATCTCCAAGTTGGCGTCATTAAGAGATTAACAAAACATAGAACTATGTAATCTAGTATACCTACAAAGCAATTCTGGTACGCAGGATAAGTATTTGTCTGAACAGAATCAATTTTTTCTTAAAAATAATAATTGTTTTCTTGCCGATGTTTCGAATTTGACTGAAATCTTCTTCGGGACTCTGTAACAATGAATTTTCATAAAAATACCTTTCACAAAACTCATAGAATTATTATCGTTTCAATTCTACAAAAAATATTGAGTTCCCAATTAAATTACTCACCGAAAAGTAGTTTCTTCGTATTGATAATATTACTATTTCAAAAACCATAAAACATATTCGACACGTATTAAAAAAATAGAAAGCCAAAAACCAAATTTCCGAGACAACACCAAAACAAACGAATGGCTTTGTCTGTGATCCTGATAAGGTGGTGTCTGTTTTTTAATCAATGACATTCTTTTTCTTTCTGTCATTGATAAAAAACAGACACCATCTTATCAGACTCACATATAAAGCAATTCGTTTGTTTCATGTCGTTTTGTTTTGGTGTTTCGAAAATTTGGTTGTTGCAATGTTTCTTATTTTATTCAATATGTTTCTAATATGTCTGATGGTTTTTGAAATATTAATATTGTCAACACGAAAAACCTACTTTTTGGTGAGTAATTTAATTAGGAATTCATTACTTCTTGAGAAATTGAAACGATAATCATCGTACCTGTAGGTTTTGTGGAAGGTATGTTTGTGAAAATTCATTGATACAGAGCCCTGAAGAAAAATTTAATTAAATGCGAAACGTCAACAAGAAAACAATTGATTTCTTCAAGAAAAAATTGATCCTGTTACCCACCCAACCCCTGTTTCGAAACATTATTGGATCACTAAACTAGTTAACTGAATAAGTAATTGTATTGAATTAATATCATTATTATTATCACATTATTCGGTAAATTTTCGTTTTGCGGGCACCCGGCGATTTTAAGAAAATGTCTGAGTGTAGTTACATATTTTGATGCATAGATTACGAATCCGAAAGAAAAAAGCGGCGATCTCCCTTATTTACAAAGTTACGGCCTTCAAAGTTCAGAAAAGAGCAACTTTTCAGCCTTATTTTTCACAAGATAAACTATTTCAAAAACAAGCATTTATTCACTAGGTCACCTTCACTCCTTATAATACAAAAATGTATCAATATATTTTTTGAGATAAGCATGAGTAAGCCATGTATATATACATCTCTGTAGTTGCAATATATGTTAAAACATTTTTCCATCGGTCATTGGAACTTATATAACATCTACAACATCTACATCAATTGATATTTCATTTGATGAAAATATGACAGTTCCAACCAGTCAACAAAAATTTCTTACAAATACTCACAACAAGTTTCGGTTCATTTCAATGTTGAAAGAAAAAATTACTGCTGAAAATATATTGTTAAAACAAGCTAGCAATGATGCTGATGTATCGATAATTGAAACAGCAATAGAGCAATTCAATTTGACAAATACAACTATTGATGTTGGTGAAGTTGTAGAATTACTCGCATTACTCACTGCTCGAACTCTAACTGAAAAAACTATTCTCTTCTCAAAACCAGGATAAACTCAACATCAATCGGAAATATATTCATCAAAAAGTTTATCTACTCTTGTAAAGTGTCAAAATCATGTACTATTTTTACATGCAATAACTGGCTGTGATACAATATATGTATTTTACTGAAGGGGTTAAATTGCAGTTTTCGAAATGTTTGAAAAAGAAAAATTAGTTCAATGTGTTGAAGTTTTTAAAAATAGTAATTCAACTCGACAAGACTTTATCACCAACGGCATTCTCTTTCTTCTGTCTATGTATGGATCTCCTAAAAGACTACCTGCTCAGTAGTATAGATATGCATGTTTCGTTAAAAATACCAAAAGTAAAAAACAAGTACAATTACCTTCCTCCAACCTCAATTGCTGCTCATCAGCATCTTTTTCGGGTATATTACCAAGTTCAAGTGTGGCTTGGTTATCAGCTAAACCCTACAAACTGGGGTTGGAAGTTGGTCAACAATTCATTAGAACCAGTCCAAACTTTACTTCCACCTGCGCCGGAAAAACTGCTGAGCACAATTTTTTGCAACTGCAAAAACGGGGGCAGTGCTAAATGTGGTTGCAAAAAGCCGGACTGTTTTGTTCTCTGGCATGTACACATTGTCGAAGCATCTAATATTGAATCACAAACAGTCGGGAATCCGTTTGATTCCAACGAGACGACATGCGATACATCGTTATTAACGCAGTGTAGATGTACTCAGGAAGAATATGAAGACGAAAAAGAAGAACAAGAAGAATAACAAGAAAAAGAATTTGAAAGTTACGACTCGGACGATTGAATTTCACTATTACACGTTAAAAAAAACGTGCTAAGTACAGTACCTCATAGGTGGCGTGGAAACGTGTACGAATTATGACGATTACAACTTTTTGAATCGTTATATCTCAACAACGGTGGAAAATAAGAATTGATACATTTTTGTAGATTATTTTATGATCTACAATTTTTGTTTGAAATATTTTAATGATGAAACTTACAGTTTTGCTGAAAATCACGAAAAATTGATTTTTTTGACCTTTGACTTTAAATACATTTTTTTTTCCATGCAAATTTCATTTGTAATCATATTTTGAACACTCTTACTGATTTTCAGCTTGGTGGGAATTTTGGTAGCCTAAATGTATAAATTGACTGGACTAATAGCTTGTACAGGCAGAATAATAATATTTCATGATGAAAATATTTTGAGTTCTCAGGACAATTCATAGCAGCATTTTTTTTATACTCATATACTATATTGGGTAGCTTCATTATTGACGATCCACTCATAAAATACTCCTTTGGGAATAAGTTTTCCTGAAAAGTGGAATTTGTAATGTTGTCACTTGACCTTGTTATATCATATTCAACTTTTTTCATTTCACCGATGTTCAAACAGACCCAGATTATGCTTCTGCTAATGTTGTAGGGTAAGGTGGTTGATAATCTTTTGTTTTTCTGTAAATAATTGTCAGTGAAGAATTTTGAGCAATTTTCAGGGGGTCGATAATATTATTGAAGGCGCTACCCCCCCATGCTGTAATGCAGTAACTTAGGACAGATTCAACCAAACTGTAATATAGAGTTATTGAAATATTTCTGGATAAAATATCAGATTGTAAAATTCATTCATTAGTCATCGTATCTTCATGATCAAATGATTAACATGTTCCTCCCACCTCGTGTGCTGGTCGAGAAAAATGCCTGAGTATTCAATTGGCGATATCATTGTTATTTCGGGGCATTGGCACTGTAGACATGGGCAGTCAGGTTTATGAATATTGATTGTTTTTTATTGGGTTCGTCGTTAGATCTGAGGGAAAAGTTGCTGAATCTTGTTTTTTTTTTCATATTTACACTTCATTTGTTTTTATTTAGCCATAATCCAATTTTTGCTCAAATCTTGCTCAGCTTTGTAAACACTTTCATTTCAGGTGTTGCCTTTGAAAATCAATGCAGTATCATCGGCATAACATATGACTTAGAAAATCATCAATGCGATAATCTTCCTTTAATCTTCTTTTCGAAGATAACTACTAGGTGATCGAAACACGTGTCGAGGTGTTGAAAATGACAGTTTGGTGCATCACAAATGTGGCAAATATTGTTCATGTATTCATGGAACCGTATAGGACCCAATACTGTACCTTGAGGCACACCAATAAATAAGATTGGGGGTGAACTTTCGGTTTTACCGATTTTATCTTGTTAGGTTCTACCACTGAAATAGTTTTGAAAGAGTTGTAGGGATATTCTGCTAATAACTACCATATTTCTCAAGTTTTTTCAACAGTGCATCATGAGACATAGTGTCAAATGCTTTGGAAAAGTTCAGAAGAATCGCTAAACACTTAGATGATTCAAATATTACCGGAGTTTTATCCCAACACCAAATCGTTATTTTTAACACCTCGATCACCAAAAGATCATTATCTTCAAGAGGAAGTATAATCTTCCTCTTGAATAAACTTTAGTAATATCCATGAGAAAGCTGTCCGCGTGTTGGATGTCGCATTTGCTCACGTTAAATAAAAAACTTTTTCGAATGAACATTTCCAACACTCTTTTGTCACATTTTATGCGCAATCAATCCGAGTTTTGGCGTCGATTGATTACTGTAGTTGAAACTCGGATACACCATTATAAGATCAAAACGAAAATACAGTCCAGTGGACTTCAAAGGAGGAATGAGCTCCAAAAAAACTTGTTTTTTTTTTGGCTGGGAAAGTGATGACGATTGTTTTTTGGGGTTGTAATGGAGTTATTTCAATCGATTATTTAAAAAAAACATTACAGGAGCAAACTACGCATCATTACTTGTCAAGCTGAAGGCTAAACTTACGGAAAAACGGCGAAATTTGCAGAAAAAGTCTTGTTTCACCAAGACAAAGCACCGTCTCACACCTCAGTTGTTGCCACGGCAAAAATCCATGAATCACGGTTTAAACTGCTCGACCATCCGCTTTACTCACCAGATCTAGCCCCAAGTGAGTTCTTTTAGTTTTCTCATTTCGGAGGACAGATATTTTCATCGAATAAAGGGGCCATCACTTTCGTTAACAATTATCCTGCAGAGAAAAACGCCGAGTGCTATTTGGACGGGTTAAAGAGTTGGGAGCATCACTGAGCAAAGTCTGATAGAGTTGAAAGGGGTCTATTCTGAAGAATAATGAAAACATTTTTGAAAAAATGTCTCGTATATTTGTTAGGTCGGGTACTCAGAAACATAGACCATCTTAATATGGATCTTTAAGATGGAATTTTCATATAAACTATTCAGTGAAAAAACTAGGAAGTATCCTATTTGAGTTCCGGCAACTCAAAGACATCCTGGATCAGAATGAGAAAAAAAATACATTTCTGCCTTGTGCAAAGCCACTTAATATATTGCATTATTGGTGGGAAAGGAGTATCCAAAACTCACTTACACCCACTGGAAGTTATGCAGGGAAAATTCATAAAACTAATTTGGAATAAACCACCAAGATACATACAACAGTGACGAATTATATATAGAATCAGAAATTTTCGACGTAAGGCAACTGTTTTTCAAAACCCTTGCATTGCATCAATATAAAGAAAAGGCAAAACCAGACCCAAACAAACACATGCTAGAAGACATAAAACAAATACATAGCGCCATTCGCATTTTAACAATAGGACAGAGATCCCATCAATTTTTGGACCCAAAAGTGTTAAATTCCTGTTCAGATATACAAATATGTGAATCTATCAATCACATGAAAAAGGCACTCGAAAAATTTATTACTAGGCTTCATCCAAAAAAAACGTTGGAGAATATTCGACCAAAATAATAAATTACATTTCATTATACACCCCGAATCCTCTTTTTCCCCTGATTTTAATATGTAAGTATATATTTTATTTTACACACTTCCAATGATTTTTATCTTATACGCCATTTCAGTGACTCTGCCATCGCTCACCTTTTACTTTTCTTTATACAACACAGTAAACATATATTTTCATATAACACGAATATTATCTTGTAAATCTTAAATATTTCATTTGTAGCTATTTTAGAATCTTTTTTTCCATTTTAGTGTTCCAATTAGAAGAAAGTGTTGAATCAAATTGTGTTTCGCCACGTACAAACACCTTTTTCCATTCCTGTGGCTTCTTTAATGTTTAGTTGCTGAATGTATAATCTTGTTTCTTGTAATTGTTTATTATAGAGGGCTATTCAAATTCGTTTCTGTGCATGGGGATCTCGTAAACAATAAGAGATAGAGTGTCGGTTGAATTATGGCAAAGTTGCGTATTTTAGAGACCTATTAAATGATGTAAAGAAATCGATTATAGCTCTCTTGGTTCTAGAGATATACAGGAAAAACCAAAAACTCCCAAATTATTTTTTTGCCTGTATCTTCTTTATTCGCAGATATATTGAAAATCTGTTCACATTTCGCTATTGGCACTTGATGTGGGCTCTCAGAGTATATCCATGAATTTTTAAATGCGGACCTATATTTTTTGTTGTAGTTTTTGGATCGTAGACGTTCACTTCATACTGAGATATCAAATTCAATTTTATATTTCGGGATTTTTGGGTAATATTCGATTATAATTGTGTGAATTATTCCATTGCAAATTACGGCCCTGGAAATTGGTTGACTGGTTTATTTTTAGGCACCTATTCATATTTTTTCCATTGCTCTGAGCGTTTTCTACAATGCACTTCGAATA
>WOGO01009767.1:0-10068 GCA_015342085.1 Leptinotarsa defecta | reverse complement strand
TGAACTCCTAAAACTTTTGTATGAAACATTTTTGTGTATCTCCTTCAACAAACCAGATATTGCCTGTCACATAAAATGTGGGACACCCGGTATACGCTAACTTAGCTGAATGCGTCGTTGGACAACATATATGCAGCTTCTTTGAACTTTCTCTCAAACCAGTGTTCCTCCCTGTGGATGATCTCAGCTTGGGACCACTTAATGTTATGCTATTCTCTATTCGCTGGTTTCTCCTCACTGTGTATTTCTCTTGTGCTTGGCAATGCGGACCTTCAATGGTATCTTAGTTTCATTGGATTTGCTCCACTCACAGGGTATCCGGTGAATGCAGTTGTTGGAATTGCAGTCTGCGTTTGATGGTCCGGTTTTCGTGAAGCTGCTACGAATGGTGTTTCCGGTTCTTAAACTGGTTTTGATGTTGTACTTGGATCCAATTCTTCGTACTTTTTCCGATAATCCTCTGACGTAGGAATGGGCAAGCACTAGGATTGTCGGAAAGGATAAGAAGAATTGGGTCCAAGTTCCACACCAAAAACCTGCTTCAGATTCGGAAATACCATCCGTAGCAGCCTCACGAAAACCAGGCTACACAACGGGGACTGCGACTCCAAGAATTGCATTTACCAAATAACCTGTGAACAATTTTTTTGCATAAATGATACCTACTCGGTAAGTGCGAGTAAACACTTGTTTCGAGATAAAATTACCCCACTTAACTACATAAAAAGAAAAATATATTCAATCCAATACAAGAACATTAGGAAAAAAACATCATACTTAAAAAATATATATGGAAATCACAGTGTAATACAAAAAGCAAACACAATAATGAGAAAATTTATACAATAAATATTTTTTTTCATAGATGATACATACTCGATAAGTGAGCAAATACCTGTTTCGAGATAAAAGTACATTACTTAACTAGGTACCTGATAAACATTCAGTCCAATACAATACACCACAAAAAAAGCAATACACTTAAAAATATATATATGGGAATAACATAGTACTTAAAAAAAGCAAACACATTAATAAGAACATTTTAAAAGTACAAACATTTTGGAATAAGTAATAGTTATGAAAATAAAAATTAAACTCGTGCATGAAGAATTAAAAAGGCGAGTATAAATAAGATAAAATGAAATGAATCAGTAGAAGAAATTAGGTTCGAATATCTCATTACATTTAGCTCTTGGTGTTTCGTATATGAATCGTTTCAGCTTATTTTCAAACATGTTGAAGTTCATTATTTCTTTAATATAGCCAGGAATAAAATTGAACGCCTTGGATGTTATATGAAAAAATGATCGCTGACAAACAGATTTGCTCATCTGTGGAACAACATAATGGTGTCACGTACCATAATTATGCGTAGAAAAACTGGCATAATTTTTTATTTTGTTTATTTTTCAATATAACATTCAAATAATATAGTTACTTCAGGTCCAGTATCTCGCATTCCTTATATAAAAGATCTGTAAAATATCGGTGGGGTTTTTCAAAAATCAACTTCAGGAATGGTTTGATGTGTGTTTGTAGGGCCCCACCCCAACCTACTATGCCGTAACATGAGTGACTTTCTACTAAAGCAAAGTATATTCTTTTCATATACTTGAATGACATATTTTTTTAAAGATATCTGTAGTTGTTGTTGAAATATTTGTTATTTCATGAAGAAATTGCGTCCTTATTTTTTAAAAACGATCAACGTGATTTCATATTAATTTCAGTTTTCGTGAAACGTTATCAGATTTCAAAAAATTTAACTAACATATCTGAAGTCAATTCTCTGCATATTCTGGAATAGAAAACGTTTCAGTTGATGACGAAGCTCGTAATTCTTTCCTAACGAGACGTCGTTAGTTTAGACTTTTTATTTTCTGTGGGTGATCATTCCGATTCTTTCCGCAAATGACATTCGTCTGGATACCTGTTGTGTTTTGTCTCTGCGTTTGCTTAAGGTTTTGTTATGTAATTACGGGGATCCCATAAGTATCTTGGTAATGTCCGTGAACCTCAGGGGGTAGGACACTAAACTAGCAAACATTGACAGGGTGACATTTTTATTACAACACCGAAACTAACGAAAGTGAAACAAGGGATCTAGTATGACGTGCCTCTGGTATTTTTATTGCTCGTCCTTGTCTGATTGTTTTATAGATTTCGCAAAATGAGGCACGGAAAAGTTAAGGTGAAATACGTCTCTGTGGAAGTTATATTCTCAAATGAATTTCTCAAAAGAGAGTTAAAAAATTCAAACAGGATTTTTAATGCTGAAAGCTCTACGCTGTGAAATGTAACGACATGAAAATAGATTCTAAGAGACATATAAATAGTACAGAAAATGGAATTGAATCTTATATTGGGAATGTGAAGAACTCCCTCATACATGTACTCATGTATATTATGACGATTACTTTTACAAGTTTTTGAATCCTTATATCTCAAAAACGGTGGCTCGTAGGAAAAAAGTATTGATACATTTCTTGTATCACCGTTTTGTTGAAAATCGCGAAAAACTCACTTTTTTTGACCTTTGACCTTGAATAAAACTTTTTCCAAACAGGGGAAAGATAGAGAACTTTCAAATTTTTTTAAAATCATATTTCAAACAATCTTACTAATTTTCAGCTTGGTTGGAATTTAGGTAGCTTCGAATGTCTAAACTGACCGGACTAATAGCGTTATTGGAGCGTTTGAAGCCCGAAATTGCAAAGAAACGACCTCATGTGGCGAAGAAAAAAAAGGTGTCCACCGTATTCGCCAGATTCAGCTCTCAGTGACTTATTGCCACAGGGGTATATATGAAATGAATATTAAAACTAATGGAATATAGAAATGTATAAAAGTAAATGCTAAAACAAAGTATATATAAAATATAACACAAACAGTTACAAATCATGCAATGTAGCAGTACTGACACGAATGTTATTTATAGTACTATTAAAAGTGATTGTGGATACATGATACCAAGACGTTCAAAGATTCGAAATCACTATCTGTATTACTCGCTTTTCTTTTTCCTTTCAATTTAATTTTCATCTTCAGAGGGAAATAATCACTTCCAATCTCTCATTCTTTTTTTTACAATATTTTAACATAATTTGACACTGAGCTAGGAATAGTCAATTATTGATTGACTAACACGTTTCAATAAGAGAAATGGAAGATTCACTTTATAGCAAATTGAACAAAGAAACGAATGAAACAGCATTTATATGTATCTATACCTCTGTCATAAACTACAATGCTAGGAAGTCATGAATATGAGATAAGTTTTCACTTGGCAGTATTCATTACTAGTATTACCGTAGTACTACGGTACTATTGAATGTTGTTTGCTATTGGAGAAAATGCTTGAAAAAAATTTCCAATAAGGGTCATCACAGATGTAATACGTCAACTGTTTCACCATAATCATGAAGAAATATTTTGAAAAATATGTTTTTCCGTTAATCAGCTGTCGCGCCCCTACGAACGACAACCCTCAGAAGCGAAACTTGTGCGAGCTAGGGACTGACGAGGTCTTTCCTTTTGTGATTCCTGAAATGCAACCAAGTTGCAACCACATAGTATATATAGTTCATCTCCTGATATCGCCAACTTGGTTGGAGAAATACGCGTCGTGAAGATTGTCACAATTGCACTATAAGAGAGAAGTGTTTGGATACGTTGAAATATTTTCCAACATCATTTGCTCTGGTAGTTTCCGAAGTATGCAGCAAAAAATGTTCATAAAATAATGAAATATGATCATGTGATAATTGTCGTACAAAAGGTCCGTATATCGGCCGCCCGACAATTCGGTGAATTTCCCAAACAACACTGCAATTTTAATTAAAAGTTTTGCCGTTGAGCCTCCGGGGAACGTATTGTATCCAGAGTGCAGCACATCGCCAGTATACTGATATACCTGCCGTGGTGCTGTTGTTAATTAAATTCTAGAGTTCCCCGGAGACCGTAGGTTAATACTGGCATAGAATGTAACCGAAAGTTTACTTTCCCATGATTGACTCCAAAGAGGCTAGACTAAATGATACATTTCTACTGTTATCTTTATTAATGAATCGTGAATCATCAGGAATGAAAACTGCTCACAAAGACGAGAAATTTTTCAAATCATAATAGTAATTCAGGCAAATCAAATATTTTGCAAAGACATATTGGTGTCCACTTCAACCCCCAACAAACTTATCGAAGCAGAAAGCGGAATTGTTTGTCCTGACATCATGCGCGGAGATATTTATTTTTGTGGAACAAACTGATGTCTAGGTCTTTGTGGTATTGAATTGAACCTGGTTACTTTCATCCCAATCTGAAATCACCTCTAGATCCTCATTGAAATATGCAATCTCCTGCTGCCGGTGAAGATGTGCCTCCATAGCCGATGTTCTGGAATTCAAAATGAATGGCAAGACAAGTGTATTGTTTCCAGCAAATCAATACATTGGATTCTTATGTTTTTCCAATAAGTCGTTGATATACAATGAAAAGAGGGTTGGAGAAAATATGAATTCCTGGAAGACGCCAAAAAAGAATCAAAAGATTCTACATGCAAGTGTTTTCATATTTTTTAAAGCTTGTAAACTTTAGAAAAAATAATATGCATCATTTATTTTAAAACTTTGCTGATTTTACACACATGGTTTTACTATTTTCGGAATTGGACTCATTGCAGCTGCAGTTATTTTTTTACTTGTCATTTGAGCCTATGCAAATTGTATAGATATTTGAAACCTAACAAACTCTGTTATAATTAGGGCCATATGCAGCTCAGTTCCATTCTGCAGAAGTTCACGTTTCCTTTACAATATTGATGAACAGTTTCGCGAGCCTCCAATTACATATCTTAATGAACAGACGATTTTAAACGCTGTGCTGAACGAATTGACAAAATCGTGATCTCTAATCGTCATCATTCGTGAGTTAGACTTTTGCTAAACAAGTTGCTGAAAAAGTTGAGGCCACGTGAAAAACACTGGATATCTGTAACGATGAGCCATGGTGCCTCCTACCTATGAACTAGTTCTATTGACTAGTACTGTAGCATATAAGACAAAAGAGAAAACCATTATTGTTTCATGTACGTGTATTATTGATAAACTCAAATACTGATTTTTATATATCAATTCTATATAACAATGGTACACGAGACTCAATTTGTAAAAGGTTACGATACATTTTATTGATATAATCGTACACGACAAATGTTTTCAACTGGTCATAGTTTGAATTTGTGTTTATTTTGAACTGAATTGAATAATTATCTAGGGTCCAGAACCGTCAGTACTGTAAAGTGTATGTACTGTGGAGGAACATTTTTGGATGTCTTTTTTTTAATTCGAATGAAAACCAACTTCCAAACTATGAAAAAACATCATTATTCTCCACTCATAGCCGATTAGTAAGCATGCGTCGTTTGTTCTACTCATGCAATCAACTATTATGAGAGTATAAGTAAGTTTCAAACTGTGGGATTTGAGATTTCCACTGCGTATCGTTTGACGCTTGTTAAGAATCGCACGTTTACGGGTTAAACCCAATTAATCCTCAGCTCGCACAAGCCTCAACTTCTGAGGATTGTCATTTACGGAATAATAGTTTTCAAAAGATTTTTTATAGAGAGTACGAATTAATCCAAGTATCAACATCCGAATAAGGTATGATTTTCTTTAAAATTATCAAGAACAATTACTTACTTACAACGGAAAATCTGAGAGTTAGATAACCTTCAAATGATGAAAAATTGCAGGGTAAAATCATATTGGAGTGTAAAATTCCGTTGTAAAATTATGGTGGAGCGTAAAATTTCATTGTAAAATTATGGTAAAGTGTAATATCACGATAGATATCGTGATAATAAATTGCAAAATTATACTCAAAATCAAAAATTATAATGAAACATTCCACATTTTGTGTTAGAATTACAAAGTAATAGTCAGCAAGGAATATGAGATCACAAACAAAAAAGTAATGTTTCGCTAAGTTAGTTGACAATTAACATTTTCACCATAGTATCACATTGATAAAAATAGGTCTCGAATCTACAATATATCATATCGCATAATGACTGAACTCGTATAATTAATGTCCAATATGACAATCTGGTTATACTTCTAATTACTGGAATTGAAAGAATTTCATAATATATGAAAACATTTCTTCTTGCAGATACTCCCGTATTTTAGCAAAAATTCAATAACTACAGGTTCAACAAAAAATTAACGGTTAATGAGAAATATTGAAAGATTTACATGCCAATTGACTTCAGTTGAAAAATTTCTTCACATTCTACTTCTTTCTACAGAACTTACCTAAACCGAAAATTTCACCATGCGCTCATTTCGAATATAAATTAATTCCGCCCAGGACTAACATAAATTCAAACTTGGCTTCGCATTAAAATAGTTCGAGCTGATATTTTTTGTATCGTAGGAAACGATAAAATCCTGAAAATCTCCTATTAACGTTCCTCAATCCATTTTAGTGAAGGTCGCTCCGCCCCATCCATTCCGAAATGTTATTGTAGCTATGCGAACACGTTCCGACATTATCCGAAACAATATAAATTTTACTAGCTACTAATAATTTAAAACTTGAGATGTAGCTGAAAACGACAGCTATAAAAAGTCGTGGAACTAAAATGGCAACGGTTGCAACTTTGGATGTGTAGGATTGTGCCAATTCCTTCTACGAACGTTGTTAAAACTGCTTATTTAATGTCCTTCTTGGCTTCTGTAACATGGAGTCTGCGTGCGACGATATGAAAGTTGCATACAGAAACTTCATTATTATGCAGCGGTTTGAATAATAATGACCGCTTTGTAAGAAGAAAATTCCTAGTGTTGATCTTAGTTGTTGTTATGGAAATAAGCGCCATTCGTCACTTTTTTCAATTTAACACAAGTTGATTAATTCCGTCAGCATGAATAATGCGTGCTTGGCATTAGCTGAAGTCGACGAAGGCCTTTTTGGCCTGGTCCTGATTGAAGAAGGTTCTACCTGTGAAAAAGTTATCGAAGTGCTTGAATCTCAATATGTTCAATTACCGAAAGAAGATTTGGGATACAGGAAGATTGATGTTGTTGTGGAGCAGGATAGGAGCTCTTCTACTGACCAGTGCCGGCTGCTGCTGATGCAATTTGCGGTACATTTCGTCTGTTTCCCCACAATAGGACTCTGCTGTGATGGTTTGCCCGGTTTATGGAGGGTAGAGGTGAGGAGAACCGCCTCTGTGTGTGGAAAAGTATCCGTTAAAATGTTGTTAATAAGGGTGGCTCTTAATTTTAAGGTGCTGAACGTTATTACAATAGGAAAGAAAAATTAAAAGGACGAAAGGACTTCCGTCTCGTTATGGCGCACTTGTCAAAATAAGAATACAATAATCAATTGTTTGCTTATCATTTCCTAACGCTTCATCAATATAACATTTAGAAAGTAATACATAAATGAAATATCCGAATTACAGTTCTAAAATTGGAGAACAAAAGTTTTTAAAAAGCAGAAAAATTAAAGAGAATTTCATAAATGTCAGTTTCAAAATGTATGTGAAAATTCATGTTAATAATCAATGATGAATATAAAGAGAACTGATATTTTGAAACATTTAAGACTTGCATTGAAAATAATGAGTCTCTTTAAACGACGAACGACACAGACTGGATCATTATTTATATTTTTTCAATTTACGCCCACTTGGACAACTTTTCACCATGCCAATATTGCCCATTATTGCTCACAATTTATTACAATGTATTGTAACAGTAAGCACTACAACATCACAAAAAGTATCATTTAAAGCTGATAAGAAAATTCAATCGGTATCTCCACCTTTCACCACAGCAATAATTATAGGTTACATTGACGACATTAGTTTGGACTACGTAAGCATATGAGGTCTTGTATATTACACTGTCACTAACTACTCTAGTCGTTAAATTTCCTAACTCAGTATACTTCAATCAGTTAACAACTGCTCAATTCACATCATACCCTGTGCCTATTCCTGGAGGGTTTTTGAACTATTATTCACAGCTGAAAGTTGGACACTTTTTCAAGCTTCTTCCTATATGAGACGGTTCTCCTTACCTCCACCCTCCATAGCCCGCTTGCAGAAATTTGTAGTAAATCACACTAGCCGCTGACCACCACTGAGTTATCATGGTTTTTTTTGGTGGCTTTTCACCTTTGGGAAGTGTCTGGGTGGGTATCCAACCACTATCCTGAACGTCTCCTGTTGTCGTATACTATAATTCCAAAATAGTAGGCACTGTATTCTCAGAAATGACTACGTTTATGCAGTGGCGTAACCTTGACCTTGACTGCAATGTTTTCGTTTAAATACAATAATATTTCAAAGAATATAGTGCCTACTATTATGGAATTGTACTATAGAGGAATCACTTTTCATCACTTGTGGCAAAAAGAATCGTTTTGGTTGCGCAAAAGTGAAAAATAACAGACCTTGAAACGTGACAATTTATGTTGATCGTTGAAATCGTTGGGCACCCATTTTTCAAGCTTCTTTCAACTTTCCAATATGTTTTCAAGCATCAAAAACCGCATGGGAGCTGACGCTCAGTTCTTCCGCCATTCCACACATCGTTTGTGATGGATTAGTCTCCACCAGGGTACTCAAATCCTCGTCCTGCATTACTGTAGGTCGACCACTTCAGGGCTCATCTTCGAGGCTGAAATTGTGCAAACCAACAGTACTTTCATTAATACTTTCATTGGTAAATGCCTGGAAAATTTTTCGGGCTGTATCGGCAGCGTTATGTTTCAATCTTTTTTTTTTTCATAGACAAAACACAAGCAATCGTACAGGAGTTTTTTCCCAACACAAACCATTATTTTAATACCTCTACACGTGATTCGATGTGGTAAAATAACGGTTTGGTGTTGGGAAAAAACTCCAGTAAAATTCATTACTACACCAAAGGTTCCAAACAGTGCATCACAAAAACACAAGTACCACAGGAAAACCCTTAAGGTGATCTCAGAGCGGTGCTTGTGCGAAAGTAGCGTTTCACATTGAATTTGAATCGGTGGAGATTAAATTCATTTGGAAAAACGTTCTCAGGAAGTTTATTCCACATAAACACAGTTCTCCAGATGAAAGAGTTCTCAAACAGTTAAGTTCGAGGTGTACTGAGTTGAACCTCAAACCGATGAGCAGCCACACTCCGTCGTGTATTTACGATATGTACCGCTCTTGGTAGAATTAAATGTGCCAAGTCACTTGAACACTTCCCGTGAAAGTATCTATAGAAGAGATACAAATCTCCAAACTTTTTTCAATGTTCCAGGCTATCACGGTTACACGTGATGTTCGCCTCTCCAATCAGTTGAGGTACTCTTTTGCTGATGGAATCCACCAACTTCAAGGTATGTTTGAGGGCAGAGCTCCATACACGAGAACAATAATCCAAAGAAGATCTATCTGAGCTTTATGAAGCATCAAAAGTTGCTGAGTTGTGTACAGTTTTCTGGTTCGGAACAGTGTTCCCAGCTTTTGAGAAGCAACCGTTGCAATTCCAGCGACATGATTGTGCCAAGACATATTGGCGTCCATTTTAACCTCCAACAAAGTTATCGAACCAGAAAGCGGAACTGTCTGACCTGACATTATATAAACTTGGAGAAAACCGATGTCTGGGTTTTTGTGGCATTGAATTACTTCCACTCCAATCACTTCTAGATCATCATTAAAATATGCAACTTCCTCTGCTGCCGGTGGAGATGTGCCTCCGTAGCCAATGTCCCGGAGTACAAATGGAATGACGAGACAAGTGTGCTGTCGTCAGCAAAGCAATATATTTGGAGTCTTCGTTATTCCAATAAGTCGTTGATATACAATAAAAAGAGGGATGGGCACAATCTGGGTCCCTGGTTAACACCAATGTTGATGGTGAAGTATTCACGAGATATCCTTCGACGGCACTTGCAGGGAACGTTCTTTCAGGAAGCTGAAGAGCCATACACAAAAATGATCCGGCAAGCCATAGTATCAAAGTTTGATCAGCAAACCCTCATGCCACACACGGTCAAAGGCCTTAGAAATAT
>WOGO01009766.1:0-10068 GCA_015342085.1 Leptinotarsa defecta | reverse complement strand
CTAACCTCTATATTAGGGAATCCTAATTCAATAAACGAATTCAACAACAAAATGTAATCAATAATAATGTCAATCATTTATAATCAAGTAACGGCTGGAAGAAGCTGTGATTTATTATGCAAAATTATATTTTTATTGGCGGAAATTCAGGGATTGAAAATGGCACATAAATATATTAAATCTTTGGTATATAATTATTCTTCAAGTCCCTCTCAGAAGACATTTGAATTTTGACAGACCTGTGATCTCTAGATGTTTTTTTTCATTGAACATTCTGAGTGAGCGATCAATAGGAGAGTGCATTCCATAATTTATATCTGTTTAAAATATGTTTTTCCGTTAATCAGCTGTCGCCCCCATACGAACGACAACTCTCAGAAGTTGAGAAACTTGTGCGAGCCTAAGGACTAACGAGGTCTTACCTTTTAACGTGTGATTCCTAACACGTTGAAAGGTAATGTAAATAACGTGAAAAGGATCATTAATTCTGAATACTGTATAAGGCCATTAATTAATTTGTTTATGAATATTAGGTGACCCGGCAAACAATGTTTCTAGGGTAGAAAATAATAACTAATTCATTGTAAGTATGTGTCAAAACAATAACACAATACAATATTTTTCGTTAGTCCATGTGAAGCTAACACAAAAAACTTGGATAGTTTGCCCACCCGAGAGCATGCCACGTATAATTGTCCGTGTAAAAAACATGGTGTGCTTACATCTAAGCCACAGATAGACTTTGTTTGGCCTTGGGACTTATTATTAGTCGTTGCAATTGCGCATGTTTAAAATTGATTGACATATCTGTAGGTATAATGGGGATTCGTGGTATTAATATATTTTCACTTCGGAACTCACCTTTAAAATCCTGGCTTTGGCAACGTTTTTATTACATTTTTCAATGACTAATCGCGTGCCGTCGCACAGCCGTGGTGAATTCAAATTACGAAGCGATCCAACCTTCAGATGTAAATTATGCGGTGGCATGCCTGTATCTACGTTTGAACGTAGATACAGCGGCCGAAAACTGTGAAGGGAGTGAGAGAAATAGGAGATCAGCTTTGTTCTCCTCCCTACTGTTTATTGAGTGAGAAGTGACACCGGTAGACGGCTGGTGGTAATAACTGTGTCAAAAATGATTAAATTACTAAAATTGCTATTGAAAAATAAGGGTTTGTGATAGAAGAGTAAAAATTGAGGCTAATTGTATTTTTTATTGCCACATCATAGAAAAACTGAAGCAAAAACTTTTGTCCAAAATATAGAAAAAATGTTTGGGGTAGAGATCCCCCTATTCTCAGACCTACTGAATATATAGAATTTCATAAAAATTCAGGTCAACGAGTCAAGGTTAAGACTATTCAAAAGAATTATGAAATCATGATTGACAACGTGTATATTCATTTTATAGGCACAGAATCTCAGGAATTTATGTTAGACTCTTTTCAATGTGACACAGTGATTTGTATGAAATGTTAGCCAAATAATCGAGCCATATTCTAAGCGGGAGACTATTAAGGCAAGCTACACTGAATTGATTGATGATAGTTTGCAGTTTCGTAATATAAAGCCCAGTAGCTTTGATATATTAACAGGAACATGATTTATATGATCTACGAATTGAAATTGCTCGTCAAAGTTGATTCTTAGAGCCTTCATTGAAGTGACACATGTAAGTGGATTACAATTAAGAGAGTATGAGGTGTGAATTGTGTAAATTTTTTTCAATACACTACCCATACAAACTATTTGAATCATGTTGTAACAGAGTAACATAGTCCAATGTTTCTATTGGTCTGAAATCTGCGAACCTAGCATTTCCCAACCTAACTTGCTGAGATCGGCCAGTCAAGAAACTTTCAATTTTGAATGTAGTCAAAGACCCAATAGGTCTACGTGCTTCACAAATCTTTGTATATTTCAAAGTAGCCGCTTACAATAACGTTTGTATTCCTCCAGCTCAATTGGTAACTTCTGGCGTGAAAGGGGTTTCTCAGCAAGGCGTTAGATCTACCTCAGTTCCCCAAACACTGTCGTTAACTCAGGGAGGTCAACAGTTTCAACTCATAACGCCATTACAGAGGCCAAGAGTTCAACAGGCGTCTGCTCCCCAGCAAACCCTGACTTCCAGGACCCTCCAAAGGACTACTCCAATCACGATCAAGATGGCGACTCCGAACGCAAGTCAGTTGACAGATTTGCAAATTAATTTTGATAATTGACAGTCACTTCAGTCTTTCATTGATCTTAACTAAAAGTCATAAAGCTTAACAGAAATTCAATAACGATAACTGAAAGTAATGCATGCCTTTCTCGATTCAAAAATATTTCCATCATTTGCTTTGACAAGATTTTTACTCTCATCTCAGATGCTTCGCAAACTCCATTACCTTCGAATTCAGCGATAGCAAATCAACTTCAGAAGCAAGCTCAACTGCATCAGTTCCAGCAAATTTGTTTAAATCAGCCCAGCGTATTGGAGAATATCAGGAGGAGGTCGAATACGTCAGATCCGCAGTAGCTTTAGTTTTTAGTTTGGAATTTTGTACATTACATTATGAACTAGTCTCGTTTATGTATCATATTCAACAAAATAGTTTGGTCGCAGAGTACTTTACTACTGTTTAAACTGCCATCCATTGAAATGTATTAGCTCAAACCAAGTTACGATATAGGGAGATGGTAGGATGACTTTTATTGGAATTGATAATTCGAAATATTAGGTATCGGTGTTACTATCAAACTCTTTTCTCTCTTCACCGACTTCAAGGTGTGATTCATCGATGAAGGTGTGAAGGACAAGCTTGAGAACACTCTAAATGGACAATCAAAATTTTTTGGCGAACAGTACTTTTTTCAACGAAACATATCAAGGGTTTCAAATCTGTATGATCACGAGTAGACAAATTCACTTTATTTTTTGAAGAATTCACTTTTGAATATCAAATCCACAAAGTTCAAGAATGAAGGCGACGTTTCCAGATTAGCAAAACAAATAATTTTACAGACTTATAAGTTTAGCAATATTTATGCTTCGACAAATGACATGTATGAAGGTTATTCAAGTATGAATATTTCAAATTTCTCTATTTTGTCATTCAACTCTTACACTGGGCCTTTAGTTTATTGCCTTAGTAGTAAACGAATATTGGCAGTCAAACTTTATTCTCGAAAGGGATTTTCAGTTTTTAAAAATTATACAAACGAGTTTTTTGTGATGTAAGGAGCCACATTTTACCATAAAAACTCTATCAGAGTAAATATGTTTACTTCCACCATTAGGTCTTTCTGACAGTGCCCCAATTGTGAAGCAGAATATCATTTTTGAAATATTTACACTGGTATTTAACCTACAATTTCATTTAACCTACAATTTATATGCACAAGCTGGCAACAGTGCTGCTTCTTTCATTTTAACAGGATTTGACCTTTGAAAAGTAATATTTACAGTTAGCAGTAAAATCCAAGCAATTTGAGAAGAGAAATGTCATTGAGCTATTTAGATACATACTGAAAAAAGTTGAATTTGCCTCTCACTTATATGTCAGTTTCTAATCTCTGCATCACATTATATCCGTGCAAAATGATTCTTTCATTAGATAATTTAAGGCTATTTTGACGATATTATGAAGCAAATGCTGCACAAATTCTGATTTAGCAAATTATTTTCTAATACCAGTTTTCCTAATTCTCCCCAAAATTCAGTTTTAAAATTGAAAAAAGACGGTGAAAAGTTTGCTTCAAACGTGAGAAAATTGAACTGTACATCTAAAACAACTTTTCCTCTTGTTATTTGCCATGGTTTTGACAAATTAGAAACTTTAAACTGTTTTTTCACTGTATCAGGATTTTCATTCAGACATTGACAGATACTGATGGAAGTTTTCTTATTTCTTGTTGGAGTAGCACTGATATCTAATTTTGAGTTCTCAATCCACCAGTAACATGAAGAATGTTGCATAAAGTTGTCAACTACTGCCTCATACACTGTGTAGTTAGTTGTTCCTTCATTTAAGTTTCTTTTATCACATATAATCCTTCATTTGACAGTATTACTAATTTAGTAGTAGTAGTAATTTATGCTATATTCACTTTCCCTCCTGGACTTTATAAACACACTTGAAACTCCTTAAATGAATGACATCTTTGCAGAAAATTTTTTGAAATTGGATATGAAGTGAGTTTACATTATAACAGTTGGTCTGATATGTCCGTAGGCTAACATAGAATCATTTATTTTTGAAAAAAAATGATTTTATTATCTGATATAGTTGTCTTCGAAGGCGATACTACTATTATAGTGGTCACACAATTTTTCGATACCATTTTCATAGAACGATTTGTCTTCAGCCTCAAAATAGGCCTCACTTTCGACGATTACCTCTTTCTCGGCTTTAAATTTCTTTCCAGCGAGCATTCTCTTGAGGTCTGAGAGCAGGAAAAAATCGCTGGGGGCCAGATCTGGAGAATACGGTGGATGTGGAAGCAATTCAAAGCCCAATTCATGCAATTTTGCCATCGTTCTAAGCGAGTGTATTTTCTTGATGAAGCAGCACTTTCGTTTTCTTGAAATGCTCCTATAACTCTTATGTATTGTCGCTGTTGATGAATATCATACCATGCGCATCTCAAAATACCAATATCATAACCTTGCCAGCTGACTGTTGTGTCTTTGCACGCTTTGCACTCCGTGCAGTCCCCTCAGGTGATGATCGGTTTGATTCTGGTGTGAAATGATGAAGCCATGCTTCATCCATTGTCATATATAGGCGCATGAATTCGGGTTTTTCGGGGTGGAACAGCTTCAAACACTGCTCAGAATCAATTCGTTGTTGGTTTTGATCAATTGTGAGCTCGCGTGGCACTCACTTTGAACAGAACTTTCGCACAATCAAATATTCATGAACGATACGTTCAACACATTCCTTTGATAATAATAATAATAATAATAATCTTTATTTCAAAAATATGCCGACTATTACAGCTTGTACACAGACAACATAGAATGAAATAATGTCAACAACAAAAAAAAAGAAAAAGACTACGTATACTTATAAATATATACATTTCTATAATTCGGTTTGGTCCAAATGGTTACTAACACTATATGGTTCTAAATCTATAAATCTATAAAGTAGTTTTTTATTTCTTTCTTAGATTTCTTTATGCTCCTCAAATCTTTGATTCGATTAGGCAATTTATTGTACAGCTTCATTGACATGTAACGAGGAGTTTTTTCTGTTATGGTTAAACTATGTATAGGCTAGCTATCTATCCTAGCTATCTTGATCAACTTCACTATGCGGTTATCCAAAATTATTTTGTGGACTTTTTCGATGTTTTCGTCGGTAATAGCCTCTTTGGGGCGGCCACTGCCTGCGTCTTTCTTATTGCCCATTTCACCTTGTTTAAACTTAGCAAACAACTTCTCAACGGTTGATTTTCCTGGAGCAACATCCGAATAAAGTTATTAACCCAACCCTTGGTTTCAACAGTATTTTTTTCGGCAAAAAGCAATGTTTTATTAACACACGTCACCGCTATTTTCCGGGTTTCTTGGCCGTGGTCTGCAGGTTTTTATGCCTGACGTTTCGTCTACTAATGCGGTAGACAGTATAAAAGACGATGTTCCCGTTGTTCCCAACGCAGAAACTACAAAATATTGATAACCGTTAAGGACATCTCCAATATTTTTAAGTACTGTTTTCATTATAGACATTTTTATTGCTGTTTTAGAGGCAGTTGAAAAAATGATTTTAATTGAATTTTATGTCGGATGATACTTTTGAGAGCTAGTTTATCCTACAATACAAAAATGATTTTGTATTGTATTTCAAATATTTCGAAATTAAATCTCGTAACATTTATCTCTCCCAAATACCTACACTGTAGGTTCTGGTAAACGCCAGCCAGAAAAAACTACTTCCCGGCTAATACCACGCGGGATATTGAATTATATCAGACAGACATTTATGCAAGATACTTCAACGAGGTTAGTCTCGCAGATGTTCCACGTTCATCCAGCAGCAGAACCATGCTGAAATTATTCGAGACGACCGGTTTCGAGGTATTACTTCTTGTCAGTAGGGGAAAGATCCGACCCAAACAGGAAAGTGTCTGGGACTCAAATAATTTCAAGGCAGATTGACTGCATGCACAAAATCTTCGTCTAAGGCAAAGTTTGTCAACTAGTAACAGCTCTGTCAATATACTTCAATATCCAGAGTGGTATTAGCCAGGAAAGTAGTTGTTTTCTTGCAGGCATTCACCAGAACCTACGGTGTAGGTAGTTGGAAAAGATGAATGTTTTGAGAATTGTTTTCAAAATATTTATTTCCTTATATGCGTCGTGATACAGTTTTCAGACATGTGAAAAGTCATTTTGTTTCAGAAATATAAAAATTTTGAATTTCCCAAGATCAAAAAGTTTTCTGCGAGGTTCATACTCGCTGCAGAATGGAATATTTTCTATATCGTGACTGGGTTTGAATTTTGTTCAGGAGATATTTTGATCTCAAAATACTGCATTGCATTGCACGATTGTTGTGGTTCCTACGAGTTGAAGGCATGTCGGTGCCAAAAATAACCTGTGACAGTTTTCCATAAAATCATTTTATTTGTACAGTCGTGTGGCTTCAGAACTTGTCTTCTCTTTCGAGGCAGTACAAAGTAATTTTATCATTTGTTACAAAGGAACGATAATATGTATTGTGTAAAGTCGCGGTTTTAATTATTACTTTATATTATATATTTTTTTACAATATAGGGATGTAAATATTAGGAAAATGTATGATAATTATTTATTCTCAATTTACCAATTTTCAACGAACATTAATTTCTGTAGGATAAAAGTTTTGCGACATGTGATATATTCATAGTAGTTTTTCAAATTGTTTTCAATAATTGGTTCAGATCATTTTTGTGATGTTTTTTCTTCAGGAAGTTATTGTATCATTGTTATATTTTAATAATTTACTTGTTTTTTCTGCTGTTGGGTGTTGTGCATGTTTTTAATTTATTATGTTATTGTAGCTTAATTGAAAATGTTTTCGCACATATCTGTATATAGCGGGGATACCAAAGGTAGGACCATATTTATATATTTTCAATTTGAAATTCCGCCCCTTTGTTCCATAAACAGAAGGACAACAACAATGACGGTAATAATATGAATGCTAATTTTTGAGTATCCCCTTCTTTAGTTGGTCTTCCCAGGTTGTGACTTTTTCAAATGATACCTGAAATCGATTTACACTTTTTAATCTTTTACACACAACATTAAAATGTGATACGGTGCTGAAAATCATTTACTGATACTTGTTTACAATTTTTTAAACTTTTTTTAAAATTATTTTTCTATTTTCTGAAATAGTTACCTTCAACCTTATAACTTATACAAAACCTTACTCTGTATTATAGAAAATGAGCCTATGTATGAATCTGATATACTCCACTTTCTCTAGTCAATCTTATCATATCCTTGTGTATCATAAACTGTGCACGCACTTATTGTTTTCTCTAGAATCATTTGGAATAATTAATAGATACAGTGGTAATGAATGTTTCGAAAATATAGCACTTCTTTTTAGGGTGAATCACTTTCATTGGTTTCTACATGAAATGGAATATGAACTTTATTAATGTAGACAGAATGGAAGGAAATAATCACTTTGGTATAATGGAGACTCAGAAATATTCTTGATTTATAAGAAGTGAGTCAACGTGAAAAAACCATCAATTTTCAATGTGTAACACGGCCATTTGTGAATTCCTTTCAATTTGTATGATATCGATCTTGATGCACCAATAAAAAAAAAACCTGTGGGCTGTAATATTGACGAAAACTTCATCTTATAGTAGAAATTCATTTCTTTGAAACATCTAGATATGTGAAACACAGTTACTTTCTAGCCTTTCAAATACTTTGTTTGTAAGTCACCTCCACCATTCAAAATTGCCAGTTGCGAAGAAAATAGTACTCCCTGTTCACAAACCGTTCAGAGCAGTTTTCTTATACAGTATATCAGTGAATCTTTTCTAATGCAATCATTGTGATTTATTTTTGATTCTTTCACCAAAAACTGAAAATTCATCAGGCTCATTTTCATCTATACAATTTCGAAAAGTGAGTTTCTTGACAACATCGAATGAATCACTTGAGGTAGGCCTTTATACACTAAATTTGTTTTTATTTCTCACTATAGTGAACTTGTGATTTTTTATACCCTATATATCATAAATTGCTGGTTTACAGAAAAACAGAGTCATGTCTTGTATACCACTTGATACGACTTGTTTTTTTAGTACATAAATGATATAGGTACGCTTCTAATGACGTGATTTTCAGGATCAGTATCAGTTAACTTGAACAAGCCGTCACTATATTGAAAGTTGAGTACATTTTTGCCGTTTTTGCGAATGAAAATTGTATATTTTTGTGAGGCGACTGGTTCGGAAACCTTTTTTTTTTTGCTAAAGTTGGAAGCCGAAAAAAAAAGGTTTTCGAACGACTCGCCGCAACAGGTGGTGGAACGTAACCTCAAAAACTGATGTAAAAATATCTGTACATAAGAGGATCTCAGTTGTGTATCTATAGAAGTGTAAGTACTTGGGTTGATATAACTGTTCTGGTCTTTTTGGCAGACTTCAAATAATGGGAAGGTTCTGAAATCGAGTATATGTATTTTTTGCTGTAAAGTATGAATGGGAAAAATTGATAAAAAATTGTTGAAAACTCTAACAAAAAATCGTGAAAATATTTTATAGTGTACTTCTAGGGTATGATAACTATTAAGTGGTGCATTGTAATAAATGTATGTATCATTTTGAACATATTTGTTTGTACATATTTTGACTAATTATATTTTTGCAATAATAAGTATCTCGGTTACTTTGAGAACGATGTTGTTTTTTTAACTATTTATATTTGACACGACAGTAAATATTGTATAAATGTAAAGACAATAGTTTTAAATTTAGTTGATATGATCACTCATCTGAATATAGAACTGACCTTATAATTAAATTTTCAGGTGATCACTTTTTTATAAATTCAGTGAGGGAGATATGATAAATATATGTTACAAACTATTAAATAAATAGTGAAATACATTTTTTAAATTGTAGTTTCAATTATTTATACCGTGATCCAGCTGGAACGCTTCAAAATCATCAGGTAAGAAAATTTCAAACAGCAATTGAGCTTTTGCTTTGTCAGAAACTCGACGCGAAAAATGAGATTGAGCGAAATTTGTAAGCATGTCGGCAGACGGTGCATGAATCGAAATCTGTAGCGCGTTTTGTTGTTTATGGATCATAAACTAAAAAAATCTATCAGCTTATATCGATTCATTCCAAAGTGTAATACAACATTGAAATGAAATGGCAACGTGACATTTTAAAGCTCAGTCACTTGAGCACCTCTGTGGATCCCTTAATATTGGTTGTTTCAGTTTTGTCCGTTTTCATAGTCAACATCAAACTGCCCCCTCCCGGGATGAGTGTCCTGGAGTAAAAACTTCGTCCCACAAAATAAATTTTGTGAGGAAAACTTAATACACCATTCCATCCATCCCCGCTCCTCCTGGAGCGGTCCTCAATCCTACTGATGGGCACTTCAGCAAGATTGACATCTGACCGTCTTTGGTCGAAAGTCAGCCTTTAGGTGCTTTTATTTTCTGATCTGTTGAACTGATTCATCATGACTTTCCTAACTGAATTATTGCATGGGGTCCCCAAAAACTAACCGGAGACGAGCGTCTTTTTAATCGCGAACGAGTTTTGGTTCAGTGAGTCTGGAAAAGATTATTTGAACTGGTTGAGGAATTTTTATACTTACAGGAGCCGCCTGACAGCGACTGTCGGGGGTGGTCTTTGGTTCTGCTTCGTTGGCCTCCTGTGTTTGTCCCTCTCTCGGAATCTGGGGTTATTCCTATTCAGTGTGTTATGTACGTCGCTAAGCGCTGGATTGTCGTTGTTGTCTGTCAAACGTGTCCTCTGCGTGTTTCCTCATGTATGCGTCTACGTAGTGTATGTTCAGGTCTAGATCCCGGAATATGTACCTAT
>WOGO01009765.1:0-10068 GCA_015342085.1 Leptinotarsa defecta | reverse complement strand
TTCCTTGGCTAAAGAGTCGGCAATGCGATTACCTTTACTCTTGTCGTGCCCTTTAACCCACCTCAGGATAATGTTATTATCTACCGAGGCTTTGGCTAAATCTTGGTGGCACTCTAGTACTCTAGCCCTGAGGTAACACGTTGTCTGTTCAAAGCTAATAGGGCTTGTCTACTATCAGTATAGATTGTTATGTTTTTGGCAGAATTTTTTTTCCTGATTATTTCTTTTGTGGTGACTGAGATACCAGCCAGTTAATGACTATTTTGAGGGGCAGTTTTGAGAGAGTTCTTATTATAATAAGATACCGTTTATATATAAACGGTATCAAATATATTGACCGTCGCTGGGAAAAATGCAAAGAGCTCCGATGGAATTATGTTGAAAAATAAATAAATTTTTTTTTTAATTTTTGTTTTCATTGTTGGGCCGGTTATTTCTGGGACCACCCTCGTATCTGCTGAAAATACAGTAACTGTCAGTATATTCTGAAATAATATCGTCCATAAATGAATGTATGCAATTCAATTAGATATTGCAATTCAATTAGATATTGCAATTCCATTAGATGTTTACTGTAGTAATGTAGCTATAAGAGTTCTGGCTCATTCCTTATGGAAAAAAATTGAGCAGGTTCATTCTGGCTATTTTTGGACCCAATTCACATGGAAGGGACAAAGGTCCGCGCCTCGTCTCTGACGGACGTACATTCTGTGTGAATTGGACCTTAGACTTTCAGAGCCCACTCCTTCACTTTTGCCGTCATTCAGTCAACCAATAAGAAACTACCGTGCGTATAGCAGGAAATTCAAACCATCAGTAGATGAACAATGTATTTTCTGGCCCACTTCAAGGTCACACGTCATTGGTAAGTATTTCAGAGAGATACTTTAGTGAGTGGAAGAGAGAAACGTGTGACGTAATCGATGCAGAGAAGGATGGAATGGGTATCGGAGAGATTCAAAGAGCGTGGGTCCCCTTGGGACTCTGCCTCACCGCTCAGGTCTTAACCCTGAACCCCCTTGTCACGTACCAGTCACGTGGTCCTAGTGGTCATCGGCAGCTGAGAAAAAGTTTATCGGTGTGAGATTTGAAAGCAGGTCGTCAGCGTAGTAGACGTTGTCGTTGGCCTCGACACCAACGTGGAATATTGAAAGTAATTGCGAATTGTTGATATTTAGAGCGGTTGTTTTGTCGGGACCGAAATTGACAAATATCCTATACTTAACCTAAAATTTTCTCATACATAACATAAAGATTTTACTTTCCAACAAATCACCCGAAAAGAGATCGGTTTTGGATGACAAGCATTTAATTGCTTAGCTGGACCTATTCCCGGAAGGGTTATACTCATATCATATGTTGAAGTGTTTGAGAAATATACGAGGTAATGAATACATTTTAATGTGATTTTGATTTGATATATAGGCTTGGTTTCCGAAAAAAAATCAATAGGTTTCCGAATTTGACATGCATAATTACATAGCAAATATTCGCATAGTATTACTTGAGAAAAGCGAAAAAATAATCGTTAAAATTACACCTACTAACCCCCAATAGAACTGTCAGAAAAGACTCTCCTCAGAAGGAATGTTCAACAAATTGTATCTGCTCTGAGTTCCTGGCTACAATGGCCTAGAAAGTGATGAACCTGCTGACTCTAAAAAAGGACGCTGTAAGAGGTTTTATCGGATCTGAACCTGTCTTTGGTATCGTTTTGAGCTTTGCTAAACGAGCATTGTACACCTGGCCTACAAGAAGGATTGGCCCATTGTATGGTATCTATATGTCCTTGGAAATATGTTAACAAATAACTGTTACACTACATCAGGGATGACATATATTGTCTAACAGACAATATAGGTCACTGTCGTCTGAATCATTTGCAGAGACTTGGCCTGTCGGAAGAATGAATGTGTCGTGTCTGTTTGGAAGATGATGAAACAGAAAGAGCACCTATCCTGTTCTTATCCCACTACGGACCGAATCAGGTTTTCAGTTCTATTTTCGCAATCTGATTTGTTGTATTTGTTAGGTCCAGTTCGAATAGCTTGCGGTGTTTTGTGAAGGGTCAAATAGACCCACTCACACTTTGGTTCTACCTAGTCACTAAACCTTGACATACACATTTAATTTGGAAACTTATATAAAAATATACAAAGCCTTCAGAAATGGAGGAAATCATTGAGACCTGGAAATATTTGAATTACGGCCGTTATGGCGATTACGGCCATAAATAAAGAAGTAGGTTTTGCTGCTGCAAATTCTTCTTACCATTTATTAATTGAACCACATCTATGTAACAATATAATACTAATAATAGAGCAGAATTAGAAAATTTCATATTAGCGTGTTTTTTCTCCCACACTCTGAGTGAGTACACACTTGTCTTTCTCAATGGTAAGGTCATTCCATTTGAAACGGAGGTGAAATATCTTTGCATTGTCCCTGATAAAAGACTCACCTGGAACGTTCACTTGAGAAAAGTTTTACACAAAGCCAGACTGTCTCTATGGACATGTCGAAGGATTTGTGGTAAAACTTGAGGTTTAGGTCTCAAACAAATCCATTGGTTTTATGTGATGATTGTCAGACGAATGATCACTTATGGTGCAATTGCCTGGTGACCGAAGGCTTTACAGAAAACGGCCCAGGCGAAGCTTTCTGGCTTACAGAGACAGGCTTGTCTGGCCATCAGTGGTGCCATCAGTACCACACCGTCAGTGACCATGGAGATCCTTCTAAATTTACTTCTTCTCCACATTTTTTTGACAGAGAGGCTAGATGGACTGCATATAAACTAGTGCACATTGCCAATTGCAGAGAGTGCAACAGACTGTTGGTTGGTACTGGAAGTCAAAGCATTCTGGAAATGACCTCTGACTTTATGCCTCCAACTGCCAACCACGAACTGCCTTATAAAGTACTGTTCCCGAGTAGAGTCGACTGGATCCTCCGGGAGAAGGAAATATTGAGAGCAGATAGTTGTTCGTTCACAGATGGATCAAAAATACCTTCCGGTTCCGGTGCAGGTATTTACAGTCGCACACCCACGACAGAGATATCAACTTGCTTAGGAACCTAGGCGACTGTATACGGAGAGATTGGAGGTATCCAACCTCATACACAAGTCAATAAAAATATTCTCGGGCAGTCAAGCGGCGTTGGAAGCTCTTGGCTCCTACCGAGCAACGACTAAACTAGTAACAAATTGACAAAAACGACTCTCCTCGATAGGAAGACTCAATAGATTGTCTCTGGTCTGGATTCCTGGCCATACTGGCCTGGAAGGCAAGGAGGCTGCTAATTCTCTTGTAAAGGAAGGTGCTGCAAGCAGCTTCATCGAACCAGTACCGGTCATTGGCATCGCCTTAGGCTTTGCAATACAAAGATTGAACACTTGGATTGAAAGGATATTTATGGACTTCTTGCATAATCTTCCAGGATTGGTTCACTCCAAGACGTTTATTCTCCCTTCGAAGCTTGATACCAAACAGTTGTTGGACTACAGTAGAGATCAACTACGATGTCTAACAGGCCTTCTTACAGTTCACTGTCGTTTGAATCATCATATGCAGAGACTCGGACTGTCGGAAGACAGTGTGTGTCGCTTCTGTTTGGAAAATGATGAAACAACAGAGCACATACTTTGTGCCAGCCCCGCTGGAACCGAATCAGGTTTTCAGAGTTTGGTAGAGCCGTACTCTCACTATCTGACCTGAAATACCACTCACCATGCAAACTAATCGGCCTCGTTGAGAAGCTGGTTTATTTGGTCGAGTGTGAATATGTTTGAGCCACAATAAACCTTTACGGGTTGGGGTGGATATTCGAATAGAACCACTCACTTTGAACCTAATCGAACCTTACACAAACGTGTAAGGTTCGATTAGGTGATGATAATATGATGATAATATTAGTGATAAGGCAAAAATTATAAAATTTGTGATTGGCACATTGACACAACAATATAAAAAATAGAGGGTGACGACATACAAAGTGAGGGCATATAACAATAAAAAATTATAGAGTCAAAATTTACCAGCGTAGTTGTAGTAGATTTTGTGATTCTATCATAGCCACAGCTTGTTTGTATCTACATAATGTTTTGGTGTGATATCAGTGAATCAAATGAAATACAGTCAAAATAATGGCAAATAAACAAGATAAAAATTCAAGTTACAGATAAACCAAGAGATTGATTTTTCAATTAGATTGAAATTTTCAAACCTGATTATAAAAATAGCAGTTAAGCAAAGTTGAAACAAATATGGTGTAAGGAAACAATCAACAATATAATTTTTTGAAAGGTAATATTATATGGTAATATATAATAGCCACACTGTTTCCTATGAGAGAAAGAGTACTATTCAATAAAGCTGATCCTGTGCAGGCTATACAAGCACTGTAACTACAGTTTGCTATAAAATTTAGATAATTCATACAAAAAAATATAGTTTCAAAATTTATAATTATATTACCTAATAGCCAAATTCAAAAAATTATAACTTGTGTTGATGTGACGACCGGATGCCTCAAATTTCCAGAACAGAAACTGACAGATGAGTGTGAAAAAGCAATATTTGTTCAGGTTTTCACTGAGGTTAGTCAGTTTTTCAACCTAATTTCAGTCATAATATATAAAGATGAATCGATGTGTTGAATTTCTTGATCTTGAAATAACTATATTTTGAGCTTCTTCTTGAATAGAGTTCAGTTTATTTAATTCTATTGGCATAACTCTTTTTTTCAAAAAACATACTAGATATCCGGTTTATTATTTTTCTTACATGTAGAACCAAAATTTCTCAACTATTTCAACACTGTATTGAATCGTTTTTCATGTTCATGATGTGGGTTTCTGAGGGAAGTCATCAGCCATGGAGCTATGCTGTAACTTTCGTCTCCTATAACTAGTACAGCTCCTCTATGGCGCTTCATGATATTAAGCTTTATAATTCTTCCCTAATCTGCTCCTATGGGTTGAACAGTTCTCAGTTGTAGAAAGTTGTTTAAATGTTGAGTTTGTCTAATCATGTTTGATTTAAGTATCGATCCAAATGCGAATGGGTTACTTAAACGTACATGTATTCGTCAGCTTTCGCACCAATTTTATCTATCGTGCTTACGAGGGTTTTTGAAATGATATTTTGTGTTACATCAATTTGAAAACCTGGCTCACCATCAGATCTCAAAAATATTTTAATTTATTTAAACCCATTAAGAGGTCCACCTCGTGTGTTTAGTATTTCCCCGATAAAGTATTGAGGTAACTTACTGTTGTTTATGTTGTTTTTTTTTTCGGAAATTACGTCCATCAACGAAGTCATACCTTTATTTTGTCACAATTTCCACAACTGAAGTTTGCAGCTCTGGTTTCTTCGTTTTAACTAAAGCATTGGCTTATATTGAACGAAAGTCATTGTTTGTGGAGAAAAGTAGATGTTTTATCAACCTTCTTTGGGTATTTTCACCTTCCACAATCTGAAAAATGCGAAACTTTTAATGAAAAAGTGTATACAGGCATAGGGTGGCAAACGTTGAATATTTTAAAGTTATTTTCCCATTTACATACCTCATATGATGTTCTTGGATGCGATTCCTAAATGTTCTGCCAGTTTGACCAATATATACCTCAGGGCAAGTTTCACAATTTGATTTATATATACTGATTTTTCGAATTTGGATTATATGTCTTTATTATTTTCAACTAACTTTCTCAACGTATCATCTGTTCTATATGCAATTTCATCATCAAAAATAAACCTTTTTATTCAAAAATAAACCTTTTTTGTTAGATTATGTAGGATGAAAACACCACTTTACTTTTATTGAAACAAATGCTGTATTTTATTTATAGTGAATGTAAATGCTCCTGAATTACTTCCAAACAAGTATTTCCAGTAAGATCAAATGCTTCGAAAATGGGTATTTAAACAATGTGAACATTTTGCTTTTACTTTCCAAAGTAGAAAGTTCTTTTACACTTTATTCATAAGATCTTGTATGTATGACAAAGATTGAAATCGCAAAATTCATTTGCTTTTTCTATGAAATTTCTCAAAAAATAGAAATCAAGTTTCATAAAATTTCTACTGCAACGATAACGATACGATAACATTACTTGAATGGAGTTTAATTTCAACCCCAAGCCTCATTTCGTCCTAAATGAAATTTCGCAATATATTCTACTATAACCGAATTGTTAGTAGGTACAGTCCAACTGACATAATTTCTATTTCGTAGACTCGGGAAATGGTAATCGTGTAATGAACATTCCTGGCTTGCAGTATTTGTCACAAACAGCTCGAACGTTTGCTAAGTGGCAGCACGGAAACAAGCCTGAGGACATTGACGTTCACAAAGATTTCAATTAAAGTACAGTTTTGCAGTGTTCCTGAGTTGAAGGAAGCAGCCAAGTTACATAAAATTACTCAATAAGATCTTTTATGCCTAAAAAAGATTACGAGGAGAAATGAAGAAACTATCCATCAGAGTTTTAAGTTGTCCATTGGAGATATTTAGAATGTTTTTCAAGAAAATGTCGGAAAACCAAAAATTTCCGAAAATTTTCAACTTTGTAGTACCTTAATCAATATCGAATGAGAGTGTTGTGATTAGTTTATGAAAAATCTATGAAAATCAATGTTCTTCAACTTTAGCAGTAGACTTACTACAAAGTGACGCACTTTAAGTCGATTGTTTTCGACAAAGAATTTGTTCAGATTAAAACTAAAAAAAAAAACAACCATTCTGTGGCAAACTGCTTTAAAAATTCTTATTGGAAATATGCGAAGAGCATGAAGAATGCTTATTTTATCCAAAACTTTTATTTTTCTCAAATATATTTCGTAGTTTTTATCTGAAGGCTGATCACAGTTATAACTCATGTTTGAATTTTTCCTGCCTGTCTTCTAAGAGTGTATTTTATTATACTTTGTATAGCAATTCAAGTTTACCGATAAATGACAAAGATCTGATCTTGTAATCAATCTATTCCACGAGAATAATTGAAGAAATTGGTGAAAAATATGATTAGTATTGAATAACAGGGACCTGTGACAGAGCCCTGAGAAACATTGTGTTTTACTAATTCAAAATATTGGATGAACTGAATCTCCTAGAACATATCTTACACCATTGAAAAGAAGTTTCTCAGAGAGGTTATGTGAGATGGTTTCGAAGGTCTCGAAGTTGTCGGACAAAGAGGTTTCCTTATGTAAGTCCCTAACAAATTTCTCGATTATGTTCTCAACTACGGTTTTAACTGAGGGGATTGATCATCATTGGGGATGTTGCAGTGAAAGTCCTCAAAAATTTTGCTTAATAACGTGCTTCTTATATCTAAGCTCAAAGTTTAATGCCTCAGTAAAGTTTTATTTCATTTACCTATTTGGAATTCAGTGCAGGGGTGGGTATCTGATGTCAAATGAAGAAACTTACCAAGATCTAATAAAGTATTCTTGAATAAAAGTAATTTATGTAATTTTTCATGTCAAAATATCCCAGGAAAAACTATTGGTCCTGTTTGCTATTTAGAGTTATTCATCGTGAACATGCCTATCTTCCTTTTATGTTTCCCTTGCTTCATATCATCCACTTCCATAATTATACTCCGTTGCAGAGTGAATTGCACATAGTTTTCAACACTCCTGCTCGTTTTATTGATACTGCATGTATTAAATTATTATCCTTACCGCCTTACTCTTACGTAATGAGAAGATAGTTCAGTTAACATGCTTCAATTCCATGGCATGTCCCCATTCCTTCTTGCTGCAAATATATAGTAGGGTAGGCTTGACAATTGATTGGAATACATTCTAACGAAATATTGGTATTTTATTTCTATCACGTAGATCGACAAACCATTAGAGAGTTTAGCAGATGGTAAACATTATGGAAATTTCCGATAAAAAAGTCCCCGAAACTCTATCTCCATTATATATAATTTTAATTTGACGTTGAAAATAAGGTTCCGCATGGCGCGCATGCGCGCTGCCGCTAAAGAGAGTTTATCAAAAAAAATGATTTTTTTATAGCATAAAATGTCATTTCAAAAATTTGAAAAAAATCTAGTATCTTCTCAACACTTGAATGAATCAATTGCTGTAGAAAAAAAGTGTTATCACCATTTTTCAAAAAGTTATTCAATTGTTAACTAATAAATTTTTTCCCAGTCTCTGTTGGCATAAATAATGGGATAAAAGGTATAAATAATTGGCCTATAAATTTTAAACTTCGTGGAGCCCTTTTGATATATATATTTCATACGATCCTGCGATGGAAGTTCATAAAAATTTATTAATTCATTAATTATGATTTTTTATAACTATTGCAAAATGAAATATCTAAAAATTGTTGATACATTTTTTTTTCAATTAATATTTAGCTATGCCTATTTTCACATAAAAGAATGGCAGTTATTAACATAGGATATGAATTTTTTACGTAATTTGTTTAATGAATCATTTCAAACAAATAGAGAAATTCAGTATTTTTGAAGAAAATTTGTTTGCTATTTTGTTGTCTAGAGATAACTATGATTTTAAAATTTTTTTTTTATTTTGATTTTTAATTGTTCAAAATTGATTTTTTTGTATTTCGATTGTTTAAATAATTAGTTGAGAAATAATTTCGCTTTTGAAAATCATAATTTACATTCTTGAATAGTTTGGCAAAAAAATTATTTATTATTTAATTGTTTATCAGTTCAACAATTTGTTGTAAACAAATATTGACCAATGGTATATTTCTTTCTGAAGCAGAAAAAAATTATTAAAACTGCTATATATATAAAAAAGTGATAGAATTTTTTTTATTCATTATAATTTGATTTTTTCATGACACTTTTTCATATATAGCTGTTTTTATAATTTTTTTTCTGCTTCAGAAAGAAATATAACGTTGGTCAATATTTGTTCATAACAAATTGGTAAACTAATAAACAATTAAATAATGCATAAAAAAATATATTATTTGCCAAACTATTCAAAAGTGTAAATTATGATTTTCAAGAGCAAACTTTTTTCCTAACTAATTAGTTGAACAATCGAAATACAAAAAATCGATTCCGAATCGAATGAGCTATCGCTCATATTTTTAGGGCCTCTATTTTTCATGTTTTTGAACTTTTTGATTAGACTATAATAAATTTTAGGAATCTCCAGTTTTCAAGCACAACTGCTCTCTCTTCGTCAAACTATGAGATCTGCACTAGACATGAGTCCTTTAAAAACTGCGTTCTACCGATTATAGATTCAAAGTTATTAATCCGAACAAAAATACGCAGTTTCAACTCCTGACGATATCGGAATTAATGAGCTTTTGTATCCCAGGAGAACAAACTAACTACTTTTCTTTGAATCGAATTATATCGCTAAGGAGTTTGGAAAGTTCATTAAAACGCGTCTCATTCTACAGTTTATTCGGGATTATTTTTATAATATAGAAAGTATCCTCAGCATCAAATATTTGCTGGGAGTTGTTGAAAAGTCTTAGAAAAAATAGAACTTCATTAAATAATCCAATTATAAAAACAACTCGGAGGAGGAAGTTAGATAAATATTTCTTGGAGAATGGTGAATCAGGTTGTTTATTTGAAAAAGGGTTGTTAAAGCCGCAGAGTAGTTTTTTGTGAAATGAAACTGCAGATACCGGGGACACAATTTCGCTAAACATTTCAAAAACAAATTCATCCAACTATTGACAAATTTGATCGAACTTTCCTCATCTCCCCAGTCGAATCCGTCGAAATAAATGAATATATCTCACTGACAGCTATTAACTCGTTAGATATTAAAAAAATGTGGAGGTCCTGATCATATACCCGTTTACTTTGTTAAGCATTGCAAGGACAACCTTGTCTCGCCTCTACTATATATTATCAATAAATCATTGCAGAGTGAAATTTATTCTGCTAAATGGAAAATTTCGCATATCGCACCAATCTACAAGAGCGGTGACAGACACAATGTAAAGAATTATAGGCCGATCAGTAAATTATGTGTATTTGGCAAACTTTTTGAAAAAAATAATATATAATAACATCCTTGATACGGTCAAGGACATCAT